>VUQR01014164.1:0-12086 GCA_015108515.1 Hemichromis elongatus | reverse complement strand
AAGAAAGTTTTTTTCCAGAAATAAATAAATACATCTATTAATCAGTTCTCTTTGCTGTATTTCATATTTTGGAATTTTGGCATTTGATGTAACATCTGGGAAAACTTTTTTTTTCTTTTTGTCTTCCACAGGTTCATCAACCAAGTCCAGGAAGAAGAGGTGTCCCTACTCCAAATACCAAATCCGAGAACTTGAACGAGAGTTTTTCTTCAACGTGTACATTAACAAAGAGAAGCGGCTCCAGCTGTCCAGGATGTTAAACCTGACAGATCGCCAAGTGAAGATTTGGTTTCAGAACAGAAGAATGAAAGAGAAAAAGCTAAATCGCGACCGTCTACAGTATTTCACTGGGAATCCTTTGTTCTGACACCTGGCATATCACACACAGACACACACACGGGAGGGGGAAAAAAAATATCTCAAAAACGTTTCCAAGTGGCTTCGTTGTCAGCTGCGATCAACAGTTGATTTCACAAAAATCTGGCTTTAAAAAATTAAGTTGCCAATAATTTTATTATTATTATTTTTTCAACCAACTCTTGCATTTATTTTAGTTTATCTGTATTCCCATATTTCCGCGTTATTGGTAGCAGAAATTTCCGCAAATTACGAGCTGTGCTTTGAAATAATTTACATTAAATATGTGTAGGCTTCTTTCTTCCCTGTATGTATATTTGTAAGGCGCATGCAATGCAAATTGTGGTGTGAATAAAAGTACGAAAATAAATGTGCTGTCTCAAAACGGATCACATGGAGTCAACGAAAAAAAACAACAACAACAAAACAACAACAATAACAAGAAAAAAAATCTTTAGGAATATCAGGAAAGATTTCTGAATAACTTAGGCGCTTGCAGTTCTGTATGGTCCCGTTATTTCCTTTGCTTTGAAACACTTGATTGTTTACTAAACCTTGAACCGTCTAGACACTATAATAAAAGTAGCTGTAAATGTCTAAATAGGGGGCTATTGGACTTTGGTGTCCCAACCCCCAGACCACATGAGGACTGATTCTCCTTCCTGTCTTAAAGTACTTTAACTCCAGGTTAGAAATGCTTGGAGAATTCAAGACATTGCTGCTCATCGTTTCCATATTTAGCTCATGCTGTCATTTTGGGGCACTTGCAACTAAACAAATGGAAGACAATGGGAACTATTCTAACCAAGGCGTTCATCTAGACGGATAAGTATGTTTTTTTTTCTTCGTGTTTCTCTCCTTTTGCAGTATTATAAATTGGATATATGTTTCTTTGATAGCTCTTAAATTGCGAAGAAGAAAAAGGGAAAAAGAGGGCTTATAGCAGGTCTTCCTTATGCAGGTGAAACGATTCCATCTTTGTGCAGCTTCACCATACACGAACCATCAAGCTGCCTCTGCAAAAAGTGAAAAAATGTGAATGCCATAAAAATATAAGGTGCTGTATATCCTTCTCTCTCTCTCTTTCTTTTGTAACCAGTAGGTGGGACGGACTAAATAAATGTACCAATTCCGGACAAAACAGACGCTTTATTGATAATTCGTTTGTCAAAAGATATGCGATCGTTCATTTATGCAACAAAAATGACTTATTTTTTTAGTGTCAGAAAATGAAAACTTTTATAGAGGGATTTTTACTAATTTAGTACCACCTGAATTACATTTACCGTTTATGTCTCCAAAAGGATATTAGAAAACTGAGGTTTCATTAAGCATTTAGAAGGGTGCTGAGCTTATCCTGCAGTGAAATTGCATTACCAACTGTGAGGGGCGTTTCACTTTAATTCTCAGTGTAGCCACAAGAGGGCACTCTCAGTTTTTACAGCCATGCAGTCAATTTAACATCAACCCCACATGAAAGCCTGTCAGTGAGAGAATAATCAGTTCAGCAAGCTGTTTGTTTACATTTCTATTTTAATTATTACTTCTTCCAGTCCACTAAGTTCATCATGGTTTTCAAGTTTTGTTTTTTTTTTTTTTTTAAAGACTAGTTCCCTCCATCCTCGTTTTTTTTAAATGAACTGATAAAAAACGTCCAGAGTCTTCAGTTACCTTAAAGAAAACAAGTACACAGTTAGTCAGGGAGCGCTTTATATTTGTACAAAGTGCTCCTCTGAAGGGAGGAAATTCCTCATGAGAGTCTTAAAAACAGCAAACACAATTTAAAATAATTTTCATGCGTATCGAAATGATGCCAGGAATATA
The DNA here is from genome assembly GCA_015108515.1 of Hemichromis elongatus. Taxonomy (NCBI): domain Eukaryota; kingdom Metazoa; phylum Chordata; class Actinopteri; order Cichliformes; family Cichlidae; genus Hemichromis; species Hemichromis elongatus. The sequence continues at coordinate 9,905 of VUQR01014164.1, read as the reverse complement.
ATCCTGACTCCGTTTCATTCTTTGTGATCCGCATCATAACGGCTTAGACCTTTACCTGAGTGCCGCAGGAGCCTGAAGGCCATTATTATCTCATGTTAATGCTAAAAAGAACTGTGAATATTGACCCACATTCGCTATATATGTATTTCCGTTCAAATATAAACATATATATGTAACGTTTGTTTCTTTTTATCGTCAAATTCTCGTCTATTTGAGTCTAGTCATTTACTTTGAAAACAGGTACAGGTACTCCGAATAAAGACCGAGTATTGTCGCAGTTTTTAAGCTTTCCTGTTTCGCTTGTAACTAAAACCAGCCAGTATGTTTTTCTTGTTTTCAGACTTTTCTTTGTTTTTTAATTTTACGCGCTCTACTCAAATACTTAAATACAAGTGAATCTCTTGTTATTTTCTTTAAATTATCACTGTTAATATATTCACTGGCTAATGACAGCAATGATGTCAACGATTGTGCGCATCCTTCGCACAATTTTACTTAAAAAAACATTTTGGATCTATGTGATGTATAAATTGTTGATTTTACCTGAAAGCATAGTAGCTTCAAATGAGTTTGTTTTCATTGTATGTTAAAATGTTATCTTTGGAACATTATTGGAAACATGATCATTAAAAAAAAGAGAGAAAAAATGAATATTTCCGTGTTATCATTTGCCTCATTTAATTGTTGTAAAGATTCATTTATATCGCTAGAAGGCTGAATATAGTACTTTAGAGGGGTTTTTTTGTCGTTCTTTTTGTTGTTTTTGCAATCCCGTAATATTAGGATGGTTTGCATACCACACGTGTTTGTTTACAACCAACTATAAATATCGAAAAGCCTTAAAGGAAGCCACACGGACGTTACACATCTTCTCTTACATATATAATTATTTAAAGCTTTTGCCATTACTATCAAACACAGACGTATTGCCAGTATTACACGTTTTTGTAAAGGCCTTTAGAGTCAGTGGCAAGCACTGGTATGACCTCTGATTTGTGATCATGAATAATTTCGTGGACAGTGTTTTTTTTTTTTCATCTCTAGTTTAACAGGCAGTACACGTTTGCCTTCCTTACGAGCGAAAACACTGAGAAATTTAGAGAAATAACAACTGTGAGCACAGCCACACTGCTTCTGAGCGTCAAAAACACGCCTGTAGTAAAACGAAAGCACAGATATGATAATCCTGGTTTTGACTAAACAATAAAGGAGAAATGGTTTCATGGATTAAGTGTGAAGTGTGTAATAACGACTAAGAAAGCTATCACGTTGACCTTCACGTTTTTACCGGTCTGTGAGTTAAATTTGTTAAAGGTGTGTGTCCACCTTTCACATCATTGCATGGATCTTCTGGGTATTTTATAAGCTGATATCTTTTAGGAAATCGTTTCCTCTTTAATGGAGAGATTCTGTGCCCCTTAATTAAAAACAAATTATCATCAATAAGCCTTTGATAAATAGGCAAATCATAATGAAAAAAGACAAAAAAAAAATAAGCAGATGAAAGGAGAAAGCGATATATTTATACTCCATTTATTCTTTTGTGACAATTTTAATAAAAAAAATATAATTGAGATTGTAAAAAAAAAAAAATGCAGGGAAAGCACTCTTAAAGGTTACAGCGGGTGACGTGCGAAGGGTTAAATAAAAGTAGTCTTGCATTATAATCAGCAGAGCTGCTACATTTTTTCCAAATAGTCTGCAGTTGTCGCCTCTGCGCCATGCAGGCACCCCCTCCCCCCTCCTCACACACCTACACACACACTCTCGAGTCTGTCTTCTACACAAAGAGACACGCACATGCTTTGGGTTAGTGCACGGATAAACACTTAAACATTTCACAGCGCTTGTGTCGTTATAAATCCGAGACGCGATAAAATGTGAGCAGTTTTTGGTGGGATTCATATTGTCCCTTCGACGCATTTCTTTCAATTTCGAGAATAAGTCTCCAAGTCCCGCGATGCCCAGTGGAAACGTGCGCGACTCTCTGCAAAAACCAATTTCAAGTCCGTTTGTAGGTGTCGCTGTTGACCACGTCTGCATCCGCAGTGCGAGTGTGTGCAGAGAGAGGAGGCTGCGTCTCAAGGCCATTTTCAAATCTCATTGGTGGGCTTGTCATGTGGTTGGGAGGCATCCTGACTTACAGATTGTTTTTCCTAGATATGTCAGCTTACAAAGGACATCTCTCTCCTCCTAAGAACTTAAATTCAAAAAATGTCCTTCCCCAGTAGCTCTCCTGTTGCAAATACTTTTTTAGTGGACTCTTTAATTGGTGCTTGCAGGACGGACAGCTTTTACTCCAACAGCAACATGTACATGCCGTCTGGCTCAGAAATTGGAACTTACGGAATGCAAACCTGTGGACTCCTGCCGTCTTTCGGCAAAAGAGGGGAGGTCAGCCACCAAAATATGGGCATGAACGTCCATTCGTATATACCTCAGATAGATAACTGGACTGATCCGAGCAGACCCTGCAGAATAGAGCCGCCCAATCAGATGTCAAACTGTACATTTTCACAGAGCATAAAGGAAGAGAGTAACTGCTGCATGTACTCTGATAAGAGAGTACAAAAAGTCAACTCTTCAGAAGTCCCCGCATATTCTAACGTTATTCCTGAATCGTGTCAGGTCGATGGTCCCGAGATCCCGGTCCCCGGCTATTTCAGACTGAGCCAAACTTATGCGAACGGGAAGCATCAGGAAAGCTACTGCCATGAACCACCGAGCCCAAACGCGACACTGATGCAGCTCAGCCGGGTCACCCCGAAACCACAGCCCTCCTCGGCGTCTTCTAATTACTCGGAGGTGGATAAAAAAATTGAGGACGCCTCGCAAAACCCGGAAACCGCAAGAACGCCGGTCCCGGTAGAAAGCCCGGATCCCAAGTCCGGCTCGGAGGAGAAAAGCTGCACAGTGGAAGCGCCTGTGTCCAGTCCTGAGCTGCTACAGAAGGAAGGGAAAGGTGGGTTGGCTGTAATGAAAGCTTTTATCTCGTGGCGCGGTGCTGAGAAGGCTCGAGCATCATAAAACCAAGTATAAAACACAAACAACCCTAAAGTCGTAATGTTTAATGAGAGTCTTTCTCAGGTTGCACTGATGGGCAACAGAGAATAGTTTTACCATGCAGCATGCAGCCCATGTCCCCCTGTCCTTTGGATGTTTAAACTATATATGTATTTTTTCAATAGTCTTGTGTTTTGGAAGCATATTGCACAGTTTTCATAAGTTGAAACGTTAAATCAAGCTCCACTGATTAATTCTACCATCTGTTTGGCAAATGTGTGAAGTTTTAGTTTTAGAAAAAGATGTAAAATGATGATGAGAAATCTCATCCTAACGCCTTTCCAGTTTTGACAATTTGCAAAATAATTTAAGTATTCCTCGTGTGCGGGTTGATCATTTGGGGTTTCACTTCATTTTTGTTTTATTAGTGATGGCATGTGAGTGACTAATAACAACCCATGCATTTTATTTATTCAGGGAAATGTTGTGCGTTATTTCCCAGAGGTGAAATCCAAAGCAACTGATGAGCTTTTTTTGTTCGAGAGGACGCTCAGTGCGTCGCTAAAAGAATAAAAATAAATAAATGAAACTAATCTCTCTGATTTGAATCTCTACAGACTGCAAGAGTGACACCCTCACAAACAACTGGCTGACAGCAAAAAGTGGGAGAAAGAAAAGGTGCCCCTACACAAAGCACCAAACCCTGGAGCTGGAGAAAGAGTTTCTCTTCAATATGTACCTGACCCGAGAGCGCCGCCTAGAGATCAGCAGGAGCGTTAACCTGACCGACAGGCAGGTCAAGATCTGGTTTCAGAACCGCAGGATGAAGCTGAAGAAAATGAACAGGGAAAACCGCATTCGTGAACTGACCTCAAATCTCACCTTTTCGTGAGCCTGCATGTGTTAGCTGTCTTTCCTCCTCCTCGTCCTTCACATATTAGTTGGGTGCTTCGCTGGCATTGGACATTTATCTCAACGTCAACAAAACTGTGACTGTATTTGCCAACCTTAGTATTTTTATTTTTATTATTATTTTACGTGGCGTCCTGTATTTGTTTTGTTTCATCACAGGGTAACACTTTGTGTTAAATTATTGGAGGGTGCTTCTCTCCTGCTAAAAAGACATGGGTATCCGGCCGAGCTGTGGAAAGAGTTACTCTATTTCAGTCATGAAAGCACATTTATTGTCGTATAGTGCAACATTTGTTTAAGAGTAAGTGCAAGCCGTGTGCTCGATAGTGAAATGTTTCTATGGGCTTTAAAGTGGTGGAAAAAAAATACAGAACAAAACAATGTCAGTCTGTGAATTTATTGCATGTTTGTGGCATGTATCTTGCAATAAATATATTGTCAAAGGATCTTGTTTTAGATTTGTCCGTGCTACACAGTCTCTGCTCGGGAAAAAAAAGCACGCTTCAGTTTTTAGCGGCAGTATCTGAAATTAATTTGCACTGACGCAAGCATTGTTTTTCTCAAAAAAAAAAAGAAAAAAAAAGACCAATTCCGAGCAGGAAAAGGCAAGAAAAAGAACAATTTCCTCCAAGCTTGTTGCACATAACAGAAGGCAAAACAGTGTGAATGCGTCTCTCATCTGCGTTTCCAGTTTCGCCAAACGTTTGTAATTATGCCGCAACTTCATGTGAAGACGAGCCAAAATAGTTTGTTTGTAGACTTCCAAAACTTTTATTCTAATCTTCTTAAATTCAGAAAATATATTCTCACGCTCATTTAAGCATAAGCAACTCGAGGAAGGCTAATTGTGAAATAAATCGCTAAAAACTACTTAAAGTTAAAACAGAAAGTAAAATAAGTCTGAATAACAAGATAAAATCCCTTTAACGTCTCTTTGGATGTAAAAGAAAAAGCTCAGCAAAAGCATGCGAAGATGGCTGATTGTGTAATGGAATAAAGTTGCTTTTGCGTGCAGGCCTGTTTATAATTAAACTCACTGCCTATAAGGATTACAGGACGGAGTAAATTACGCTCGGCTCTCCTTTTCTTCGTGGCGAAATCAGCCTTCATTTTCATCTCTACAAAATAACTTTGTGTGGCCTTCTTAGCTTGCCACAAATCTTTTTCAAGCGTCTGATAACGTAGCACAATTGCTGATCCCCTCCTCGGATTTGACCTAGTTCCTATCTCAAGTGCTCACGAGAAGAAGGTCGAGACATTCTGCCTTAAAAAGTCTGCCTTAGAAGATGACATACTGAAAAAAGTAGGGAAAAAAGAAGAAGAAGAAGAAAAATGGCAAGATGTACAGGCTATTAGTGCTAAATTACACCTTTCAGAGAGCAATACACACACGGACTCCTTCAAGTCTTTTTTTTTTTTATTGACGGCATGTATAATCACACGCACCTCGTAAAACATTTATTGATACATTATTACTCTCCTTTCAATGAATATAATAATTTCACGACTGCTGCTGTTTCAGCCTCAACTTAAAAAATTAAACCAACTCAGAAAATACGTTTCCTTGCCAAAATATTAACAATGAATACACCGCTGCTTTTTTTCCCTTTATTTTACAGCATGTTATTACATCTATTTTACGAGGACTCTGTAAGTCCATAAACCGTTTTACTGGGATTGAGGGTATCGGGACAAGACGATATTAGAAGAGTTTTTCCCCTTCAAGCATTAAGACAGAAGGAATCCATGTTTTTGGACGGCGTGTGTGCTTTTTGTTGGAAATCTCTCTTATTCCTTAAAAAAACAACAAGAACAACAGACTGCAGGTTTTGTTGCAACATCCTGTACTCACATTTTCATTAAAAAAGACCATTTTATTTAAGCGATAGTTTTCTCCCTCTAGTCACATCAGAATGGGCTTTTTATTATTTGAGAAATGAAAAGCTAAATTAAACCTGACGAAAAAAAAAGGGGGGGGGGCGAGGGCAGGATTGATTTACTCGCTGTATTGGTAAATATGACCACGTGATCCATGTAACCAATCCCTGTAGATGCGGGCCAGCAAAAATACTATGATTGTTCATAAAGGGAAGCTTCCCGTAACAGTGCAACCCTTATTATATGAGTAGGAAGCCATCAAAAATGTCTTCCAGTGGCACTCTCAGTAACTGCTATGTAGACGCTATAATGGGGCAGGAGCCGGAGGATGTGTACGGTGCTCGCTTTATTCAGGCTCCACACGCAATGACCCCGAGGCCGTCAGGTGCTGGGGACAACGCAGACTTTTCTTCGTGTAATTTTGCACCGAAATCCGCCGTTTTCTCGTCGTCCTGGTCCTCAGTTCATCCTCAGGGGATTTATCATCCATATGTGCACCACCACCACCACCAGTCCCATCTGCCTGCGTCGGACGGGAGATACGTTAGCGTCCGACCGTGGATGGACCCCATTTCGAACCACGTTTCGTTCGCCGGATTCCCCTCCAGCAGTCGGTCGTACGGAACAAAGCCAGAGGTCTTGCCAGCTAAATCTTCAGATTGTGACACGTTGGAAGCGGAGGCTCGGCCGCTCGCTGGCGAATTCACGTGTGGAGTATCGGAGTGTCCAGAAAAAGCAACCAAAGAACACAGTGGAAGTGAGCTTTCGAGCCACAGCGAACCCAAAGAGGAAAAACAAAAACTTGACCCAAGTAAGTAAACGAAATAGCCGGTGCTGATTTACAACCTTAAGAACTGCATGAGCCGGGTGTGTAAAACTGGAGGTTTTACTAACCTATAAAAGTGTCTCGTACTATACTGTTGTTCCGAAAGGGGAGAACCCGCCCTACTAGGGTTATTGCAGGGATTCTAATGTTTTTCATGTCACGGGACACCCCAAATAGATACAAAACTTACTATCTCGATAAGATTGCATCTAAGGAGACTTTATATCTAAGTACAGGTTTGATTTATTCCCCTCTGTTGGTGCACGGGGGCAATCAGTACAAACAGGAAATCATGTAATCGAAATGGTCCTCTTTGGACATAACAAGCAACAGTTCTCATTTTCTTTTGGTTCAGTGAAACCAACCGCAAGTCTCTGAGCTCCATTTAGGGAAAAACAATGGCTGTAGGTATTAAATTCTACAATAAAAAATGGGAAAAAAACAAACAACTAATCACATGTGTATTTACTTTATGTGCTTTTTAGGTAACCCTGCAGCAAATTGGATTCATGCACGCTCAACGAGAAAGAAGCGATGTCCCTACACAAAATATCAGACTTTAGAGCTAGAGAAGGAGTTCCTCTACAACATGTATCTGACAAGAGACCGGCGCTATGAAGTTGCCCGCATACTCAGTTTAACGGAAAGACAAGTGAAGATCTGGTTCCAGAACAGGAGGATGAAAATGAAGAAGATGAACAGAGAGAGGAACGGCAAGGAGCAGCTATAGGTCCGGTGCTGGTGCCGTTTCATACATTTAGACGTTTGTACCAAGGAAGCCATGTGAACAATTATAATGATTTTTGGTAGGAGCCTCCTTAGCCATTTTATTTTATTATAATTTTTACTTTTATTAAGTGTCAGTGTTCTGAGGTTATTTGGCCAAATGTGCATCACACGTGCCAGAAAACAGAGGATCTGTCGAACAATGTTTCAAGCTAACTGAAAGCTTTACGCAACAAAGTGAGATGTCTACGCAGCAGGAAACATGTATGTGTATTGCTGTTATTTGGAGTTGTATATATATATATAAATATAAATATAAAAAGAATTCAGAGCAACTACTTCGGCTGCTGTCTATGTCACTACACACACGGGACGCAGTTTCAGAAAAGCGAGAATTTACCCAGTTATAATGACTCTTTGCTTAAAATCTTTGTTTTTCAACCCGCTGAATGATTTTTTATAAAGCTTTCTCACAGTTCATGACAAGGTTCCATGTTTGGGAAAGAGAAAAATCTCCCTTTAGTCTCAATAAAAAAATGCATAAAGATTTTATCGTTTTATTCGTATTTTTGATATTTTGACGTGAGCACTTTGATTCAGTTGTTTATTTTATTTATATTATACCAAAACATATCCCCTCAGGCCTTACTTATCCTAATGCGGTTTATCGAGGCCATGTAACCTAATAGAGAACCGCACTATTTAACCTAATATTCAATATGTAATAACTGGATGTTCTTGTTAGGAGCCCATGTTGAAACCCCCCAAAATATTATTTAAAATATCTTTAAAAAATAACTTAAAAAACAGCAGATTTTTGTGTTTTTTTGAAAAGAAGTGCTGCAAGTCATAAAATGTTTGCTATTGGGAGAGGTGTTGCGGCGAATTTCCAATTTATGGTCCAAGTTGTATGAACAATTACTTTAAAGCAGGAAGAACCGCGGTCCAATAAAGCTATAGAAATGGCTAGACGTCTGGCCTAAATTACTTTATGGGCCTGGCCAGTAATAACGCTCTCCTTTGAAAAGCCCTTTTTCCTGGGTGTTTGCGTCTGTTGCTGACAAACAGAGTGTAGACAGGTTTCCATGGGGTGTCTGGTCGATGAATTGTTTTAGAGGAAATCACCCCAACCTTAATGGTCACGTGTATTCATCAATTGCACTTCCCACCGATGGGAAAAAAACTTAACTTTGACTGCTGTGCGGTGCAGTGTTATCTTCTGATAGACTTCTGATAGACTGAAATGGTCAAGAAGAGCATGCGTCTTAATTGTACTTCACGGCCACAATCTAACACGTTTTGTTTTTCTTTGTTCACCTTCAGTGAAACTTGCTGATTAAAACAGAAATGTAGAAACTTGCAGATCTAAAAACTGTCTGTTTACCTTCACTGGAGGTTTAGGGCCCCTGGATAAAGTACCGGGAGCGCTAGAGGGCGATGTTGTCCTTTAAGTCTCAGCTAAACCAGCCTATTCACAGCTGGAACACGTAGACCAGTCGAGTGCCATACCATTGATCATATTCTTACCGATTTATAGCATAAACGTCTTATGTCCTGATGAACGTGTTTAAAGAAGAGCGCGCTACTTTTAACAGTTACAAACTTAAAAGCCCAATTTTTCTAATCGGTTATTGCAGCACGCTTATACTGATTTTGAAATCTCCTGACAGCTCCCAGGCCCCATATTTCAGCAATATGTCCCACATTTGCACAAAGGAGAAGCCAAATTTAATCGTTAGAGAGAAAGCTTTCTGAAGGCAGAAGCAGACTCAGCCTACCTTGTAAATGGAGAGAAAATAACAACAGAGACACTGAACTTTCACAGATATTTTTTTTCCTTTAAAGGGCATGTCTTTGAGCCTCGTCGTATTATTATTATTAGCCTGCTATTGTTATTGTTAAATAGCCAGCGAAGTAGCCTGTCGTTTTTAGACTGTCCCGCAATGTCCTGCTTGTTGTGAAACTATTAATATTAGTAATACTTAAAATGTAAACTGCAGTGTTGTCTGTTTCATTAAAGCTTCACAACGCTCACATTCAAACCAGTAATTGCAGTTTAAAATCAATTCACTAACAATAAAACACATTAAGTAAACTCAGATTTAGCTTTCTTTTTATATATAAGTTCAAGTTGTTGTGTTTTGTTTTTACACCTTTTACATTCATTTCATGGAAATAAAATGCAGCTTATCTTTCTTGTGCTGATTGTGCGTTTAAGCGCAGTTTTGGAGGCATAAACAGGTGTGGCAGTACATATTGCTGTGAGGAGATACAGTACACATTACTTTAATCACTATTGAAACGGCTGAATTTACGTTCGACTTTTTTTTGTTTTGTTTTTGAGAATACACTGTTTACACACCCGAGGACTGGATCGAACCTTTTCTCTGCAATGGAAGCTGCTTAACCCTTTAAATAATAGTTGCTGACTACTGACTTTACTGGTTCAATTACCGGTTAAAAGGAGAATAATAGACTAGAATAGTCCTAGAATGAAAATGGGAGTAACATTTTGGTAAGTCTGTCGTTATTATGTACAATCACCACAGCAGAACATTCC
>VUQR01014159.1:5758-16777 GCA_015108515.1 Hemichromis elongatus | reverse complement strand
CACATGCTACCAATAAACACGGTCGAAAATGAAGCATTGAGAAAATAAAGGCCGCTTTAAAGCCTGAAGCAGTGGGTAGACTTGTCTTCCTGTCCCGCAACCTGCAGGCTTTTGTCAGACTGAAGTTTTATATATATGATTGCACCTAGGATTTAAACAATGTTCTGTTAGCATCTTTATTTTAAAACTGTTTGAAAAGCTAAGCTGTACAACAAGGAGAGACTGAGAATTTCCTTTTAGTTCTCAGTTTATTTGATATTGACAAAAGTTTTGTCTGTTCTTCTGTAAAACAAACTAAGATTTATTTTTTAGAATTAATATTTTGTTTCTACGTGGAATTGACAATTTAGTGGTCTGTTTTGTTTGTTCTGTTTTGAAACTACCTTTTGTGTAGTTGTCAATATTTGCCTTTATTTATCTGAAACTGAAGTGTCATGTTCCTTAAGTACATCTGCCCTGTTGAACTTATTATCGAAAATAAATATTTAAATCAAAACAAGCTTCTGATTATTTCACATTTTACTTGTGAGCAACGGCACATTTAAATCTTACAAATATAGTGATTTGGCTTATATCGTGATATATATCGTTATCGCCTGAAATGAAAAAAACATATCGTGATATGAAAAAATCTTATATCGCCCAGCTCTATGCTAAAGTAATGAAAACAAAGCAATCATCTCACTGGTAATGATGAGTAATAATATGAATAAAAGTAAGAACAATTATTAGAGAAGATAAAGAACAAACACATCGATTGGTTTGCTGAAATAATTCCCTTCAGTCACAACAGGAAAAACATTAGTTGGTTATCAACTGCTGATCACCAAGTGCAATAAACTCACGATCTTGTTGCCATTGAAATGGCTGTTTTGAGGACAGGGACCAAGTCTGCAATCACTTTCAGTCTGTTATTGTTGTCAAAGTTGAAAGGAGGTTGCCATCATACTTCTACTCCAGTATGACTGAGCCATTAAGAAAATAAATGAACAGCTATAATAGCTTAAAGTAAACAATAGCTGTTCATGTAGCTTAAAGTAGCCTCATGGATAAGGAATTTAAATAGTAAATATTTGTAGAAAGTTAGCAAAAATAACTTGATAGCTCAAAGCGTTAGCTTAAATAAGAGCTGAAACAGCATGGTCATTTGAAATTTTAATGGTAACATTTTTATGCTCTTTTTACAGCTAAAATACTAACTAATGATTTACTGCATTTGCAAAATGTAATGAATGGTTGAAAAAGTACATTGAACTGAAAAAATGGTTGAAATTGTTAGGTAATAATAATGCTAAAGAGGCTTGAGAGTATAAATCCAACTAAATGCAAAATGTGAACATTTATTAGATGTGGTGAAACATGGCTGAAATTTGAAATTTGAAAAAACATAAAATGCTTGATCCCTAGGAAATTAAGTATTATGTGTATAATAACCTATTTGGAAGGTGGAGTGAGTTCATTTGTCAATGGGGCCACGTCTGGGAACCACCATTGTAAATGATTCGTTCTACAAAGCAGACAGGTGGAGCTCTAATAAGGGAAGAAGCACGATTTTTCTCTCTGCTTTGGGACTGTGTGTGATATAATGATCATCAGACTGTTCTCAACCAAATGATCAATGCATTGGGCTTCAAGGCAAAACAGTTTCTACTGGGACCCATCACGATTATGTTACGCCAGAGATAATTTGTCAAGATTTGGGTTTCTTCCTCACAGACATGTAATGAGAGTAAAACGGATCCATTATGAACACAGCGCCACATGACAATAAGCCTATGTTGCTGTTTATAGGGAGGAGAGAAAAAGACATATTTCATTCAGTTATTTCCATCTCACTTTGCTGAGGCTTGGCTGACTCATTTGCAGAGGGAGTTGTTCACAAGTGCTGAAAGGAATGATAAAATTATGGTGTGAAACAGCTAAAGTGGCCTGATGGTCCAGTTTAATCAAAGCTAAACATATTTAATCGTGTCTGAATATAAAGCGAAGTGACTTCGAAGAGGGTTTTATTAGTGCTAAACTTGGCAGGAATCGAAGTCTCTCTCTTCCTGCTTTTACGAGATCTACTTAAGAAAGCATCCTCTCCTGACTGAATGTTAACAGGGGCAGAAAAATGTATGACATCAGAGGTTTATTAGCATAAAGAAAATAATAAAAAATATATAACAGATGGAGTTATTTTTATACAGACGGATTTGGACTTTTCATGCCGAGTGAGTACATTTACATGACAGCGGAGAGGCAATAACAGAAATGTGGTTTCCAAAAAAATGAGACCAAAGTGGTTGAAAGCAAAACACTGTCACAGTCCTTAAACCTTTGTCATTTGATGTTCAGAGGGTACTCAAACCTTTTTCGGAAATAAAATGTACACTGTGTGGTGACAGCACGTGCATGTGACATCAAATGAGATTTGATATTCCACAAGGCAAAGCTTTCACTGGATTTAGCTTCTCTCGAGGAAACAAGTGATAAACCAGTGAGAGAAAGTGCAAATTCCTGTACATGCAGCTACCGCACTGTTCGAATGCACCAGCGAGCCGTATAAGGCCGTTACCTGGCCAGTTTGATCAATTACGACCCATTGTTACTTCCCCTTTCACATGTAAGAGTGAGAGAGCAGAACACATTCACAGCCAGATTGATCCATCAGTCCCTTTGGTCTGAATAAAGCCGATTTAGCTAACACCTTGATTCAATATTTCTATACGCCATCAAAAGTTCTCACCTGTCAAGCTACAAATGGGAAAGATCTGCAGTATAATGCTTACCCAGTTGAGCACATTTGCACACATGGAGCACAGCTTCTCTATAGATACTGCTGAATCGACTATTATTTGAGATCCATTTATTAAATCTGCGAAGCATACAATAAAAAATAGCTGGAATGTGATTCCAACAGAGCTCAACAAAATGCATTCCCACCCTAACCCAGAAAATTAAAGAAAGTTAATATCTCAAAGAAAGCATCCCATTATTCACTAAATATTTTCCAGTCACTATCAATTATTTGTAAAAGTAATTCCTATTATAGGAGTGGAGCTGAGAAAATAAATGCTGAAATCAAACATGATTATAAGGATACTGTAATGGGGCAATTTTGCCTGCAATAACGTTCATTACTCTGCTGGGAGGAAGAGATTTCATCAGATAAATAGAATAATCATGTAAATCAGTGTGACTTTTATAATTATAACCAAAGTAGTACAGCTCTGCACACAAGTCACAGCTGCCATGGCTTGAAAAACTGGAAAGCAGATGTTAAACCAGAGACGGGGTGGCTGCCTCGTAGGTGTAATCTGTCAGAGTTCATCAAGGACTCCTGGTGAAGAGCATTACCTTTTCTAGCACTGACCACCTGTGTACATGCATTACCGCTGGCCTTGTTACACCGTGTGCAGATCAAAGTCTGAACAATCCAGAATGAAGACCTTGAGTCTTGACACTTCCATTCTGCACCTTTGATAGAATCTCACTGATATGTCTGTTCTATCACAGATACATCTATCAGCATATGTTCTCCAGAATCTGCTATTTATTTATTTTCTCCTTTATACCATAGAAGACAAAAATTTCTTCTGTGGTATACTTGAGGATGTAAATGCTTTGTGTGAATAATAGAAAAATATGAATCACAGAAAAAGTTAATCAGTCATCCATCCATCCATTCATCTTCTTAACCACTTAGCCGATTCAGGGTTGCGGAGAGGCCTATCCCAGCTGTCAGCTGTTGAGAAGCAATCAAGTGATTTTCTGCTATTGCAGTTTTAACGCCATCACAAAATAAATAGAAAAAAGTGTTCACAAAGCTTTTTGGGCTAACAAAACAAAGTCTCTGTTTCTCCAAAGAAATGTGATTTCCATCAGGTGTCCTTTTAAATATGCACGAAATGCTACATGTTTTGATTGATTTAGCATTAATTTATCAAGTTGACAAAAAAAGAAGATTTTGACTGAGGTACAAATTTTAGATCTATCAACAGGCATTGAAAGTACCACATTATAGTTCTTAATAAAAGCCACAAATTTTTTGCATGCTACCAGAAACGAAAGCACACGAGCTTTAAATGCTTATTGTAAATGGGAAATGCTTATTCTCTGACCATTAGCAGAAACATATTCTTAGCAGAAAATAGGTGTCAAATGGAGTATTTTCACACGGCTTAAGCAGGCAAAATTCCTTCAAAGCTGAAAGCATTACATGGCCAGCAAAGCAGGTCCCCACATGGAGGGAAAATTAATATCCCAGTTCAGACTGTGACAAGTTCTGCATCTCCTCAATGGATTATGATTACAGCTGGAACAAAGTCTTTGCCCAGTAGGAGGCGAATCAAATTGGCTGACAATCAGAAGAAGTAGGCACCAGAAGGAAGGGATTGAGAAGATGAAGAGTTTAAAATATTGACCGTTTACAGCGCCCCCCTACTAATGGTAGAATTCTATTAGGCTGGAGACACTTTGATCATCTGATTTTTTGTAAATGCTTTATTTTAAATGCTGCTTTTTCTTTTTCTTATATATTTCTAAATTTTAAAAAAACAAACAAAAACGATCCATTTGCAAAAATGGAGGAACCAATTTCATCACGGTGTCAGTTAACATCTGTGACTGTGTATGTCTTCTACTTCAATTAAAACATCCTTGCAGAAGGAATTATTGACAGTGCAATAAAAAAAAAAACTCATATTTTTTAGATGAAAGTGAGAGCTGGAATGATAGATTTACCGTCATCTTACAGAGACTCTGAAGCTATATTGATGCTGCCGCACAGAACTAAGGCTGAACACACTGAGACATGTTTAGCCAATCAGTTAACAGTGACATTGCTATGGGAATACAAATGAGCGTTGCCTGGCAAAGCGTGCAATAGATACACCATGTCCTGGCTTGCCAGAGAGAAAGGACATGTGAATTCAGATATAATGAAATGGGGAAGACAACGTATACGGTAGAAGATAAATTGCTCTGAGGCAACTCCGGGCTAATGAAAATAAACAGTAAGGCTCAAAGTCTGGACCCAGTTTCGTTACTATAAATCCATTTGCATTTAAATTATCACGTGAGAAATCAGATTTGAGGTGACGATGCACCCTGCTAACTGGCCTGGGGTGGGGGTAACCTGCATTATTCATGTCACAGCATGCTCCACTTGTTTGGATGGCAGTAACTGTTATGTGATTAACCTGCTGACTGCTCGCTTGATACATTTTCTTAAGTGCCTCACCGATGTCTGATTGTTGGAACAAACCAAACCTTTTATCGCAACCCTTTGCCGATAAATTCAGGGGAACACATAATCGAAAAACAAGTGAAAACCAAAAACAGTTAGCTTCAGATACATTGAGAGAGCGCTCGTTCACCTTATTACAGTCTAAAGTTTTGGATTTCACAGCAGCCTCAACACGCTTGGTACCTGGAGGGGATGTTTTCAAGGCTTTCATCACTGAAAGAAATTTCACAATGAATCCAAGTTCATTTTTCTTCTCCATAACCCATATTAAAAATTACGATGCCAACAGCTGTCATCAAAGATTAGAAGAAATCAGTTTAATCTCATGGTCATGTTATGAACTCAGAATAATTATCTGTAAAGGCTTTCGAGGAAAGAATATCCATTACTCAGCTATGAACAGTCAATTGTTCACCGTCAGACGCCAAGTCACTGCTCCATCGAATACGCTTCCCAGAAGAACAATGGCTGCAAGCCAGAACACAGTAAATCATGAACAAGGAATCACTCTGTACAGAGTAGCTCACAATCCTGTTAATTTTTATCTTTCACATCCAATAAAGTATATGGCTAACAAGACAATTTTAAGATGAGGCCAGGAGCAACAGCAGCACAGGCACTCACACTTTCACACCGTCTAGTTTTGCTAATGAGCTGTACCATCCATACCATATTGAAGTTTTCAGGCACTATGCAAAATGTTTTTTCCAAGTGCTACTTCAATATCTTCTGAAACGCTAATGAACCATTACTTTAATGTACTGTCACATCACAGTGGATTTCATTTTGCAGAGCCAGGTGTGCTTTACTAATTGGTGAAGGACTGAACGACAACCGCAGTCTGGTTGCCGCAAAAAGGTTAAAAGCAGAACAAAGCAGAAGTCAAAGGGTCACTAACACCGACACCCAAAACGAGTCACAACGTGCCGCCTAGGAAACTTTTCTGCTTTACTTTTAATTATAACAATAAATATGAATTGTCCAGGGTAATGGCTATAAAATAACGACACCACCTGCATTTAGACTGGTTGACCTCAAGTCTTTTGCACCAGCCTGTTTTCCATGCCTGGGAAAATGAAGACTGAGACGAAGAGGTAAGTGCTTTTATTTTACTCTGTAGGCTTTGTTTGGTAGCTTAAATAGCGGCTAGTGGAACAACTGGTGTACCTGTGAAAAAGAGCCTCATTATCTAAAGAGGCAAAGAAAGGGGAAGAGGGAAAGTGAATCAAGAGTGAGTCTTGGACAAGCTTGCACTCAATAGAGAGAGGTCCTAGCCTGCAAAGGGTAAATGAAATTCAGATGGCATTAAGATGACTAGCTATGTAAAGAAACAAGCCTACTTATGAGCCTAATACGACTGGGTGTTTTAAAAGGGGACGTGATCTGGTCTTTCAAACAGCAATGCTGACAAGTTGTCTGTTACCACTGCAGAACCCTTTATTTGTTGGTCCATTAATCCAGTGCACCCTGACTCTATCAAACTTTCTAGGACATAAAGTGAGTCTGGAAAATGCAACAGCATTAATATTTCATCATAAAAGACCATTCACAAGACTGGCAGATAGTCCTCCAAACTCCTCAGTTAAACAGGGTCTAAAAAAGCAGGGCAAAGGGCAAATGTCTGACCAACTTCATTTTGTCTGTAGAGTTGTGTGGTCCGTTCTATGATTTCAGGTGCACAAGTGCAAAAACATGACTCGGGCTGTTTATTCTCCAGTGGGTCTTCCATATCATTGCCATCAATCAAATGCTCTGTATGTCATTTTGAATCACTACTGTAGGAAAGATGGTCCGTGCATTAACATGTCAGGGATTCTTCATTGCTAGCTGCAGGGTTTTCGGTGCGGCAGCATCAGTTTGTCAGACAGTTTGCTGCTTCGGACCAGACCAGAATATTTCAATATCTGTCCGATGGATTGACGTGAAATATTGGATAAGCATTTGTGGTCCCGGAGGAGCGAGGCTTACTGACTTTACATACCTTCTGACATTTCCTCTACAGCATCAGCAAGTCAAAGAGCACATTTTGTACAGACAGTAAACTCTAATGACTTACAAAACCGAAAGCAAAAACACAAGGTTGACATTTGTGATTTGGAGCTAAATGTCTATCGAACTGGTTGCCAAAATTTTTGAAAGAGTACATGCCCCCTCCTCAAGATCATGTCAAAAAAACGGTGCTAAAGCTATGGTGTAATAGAGCTGAATTCTTATATTGAGGCATCAAATTTAGATGCCATAGACAGATGGTCATGGTGAATCCAATATCGAAGTAGAGGTAAATATTGCCTTCTGCAATGAAAAGAAGATCAATTTGGAACATACATAGCACAGTTTACAAATTAAATCCTACCCTTCTTTGTTTTTTAAGTTGTTTTTTTTTTGAGAGCCAAGTCTTGTAACTTAAGAGTATCATCGATCATACTGAAAGGGAAAGTACTCACAGGCAGGGTTAGGATTCAGCGTTAGAAGCTATAGTCATTACTAACATGAATGACAGCTATATAGCCCAACTGTAATTGGAATGCAAGGTTTCACTCCCAGGTAATAGCCATACAAAGAGCAGGAGAGTTCAGTACATGCGCTATACTGGCCCAACAGAATAATTTGAACCATAAATCAAAAATCCATGCAGCACTTCACCTTGAAGCTCTACAGGCTCGTCTTTGCCACTTAGTGCTAAATTGTGTTAAACATGAGTTCTTGTTTTTGTATCCCACCTAAACAAGGATATACTGTAAGGATTCAAGGATGTATTATATAACAATACACACTATAAATGTGCAGCAGAGTGGATGGGGATGGCTTCAAAGGCGAGACAGTTGTTTCATTTGCGGAAATAAATTGAATCTGATCTGTTGCTCCAGTTAAGATCGAGCTAAAATTTGATTTAAAAAGAGCATTTTTGACATAAGAAAAAGTCTATTAATATCTTGCAAAGAATTAAGATGCATGAAAGGTTCTATAATTCAGTATAAAATAAGAAATGAATAAAACAGCAGTCACAAACAACACTTTGCATATTTCTGCAAATACTCATGAATGTAATCTTAAAAATTCAACAATTTCCACTGAAACCTGAATAATGACCTTAATCTGATACAGATTACCCAAGTGAGTAAGTAGAATATTATTTCAAATGGTAATGTATTTAACAAGCACTGTCATCGGACTGAATTTTAAATAGGCAATTCGTATTTAGACCTATCGTCATTCAGCCGAATACATTATGTAGGCTCTGGCTCTGCCATAGGCAAGAGCTGGCCACCCATTTTTCCCATATGACACAGAGAGATATTACTGATGGTGTTCTTCCATGAAGTACATTAGGCTTGCGAGAAATAGCAAATCTTATCTCAAGAGCAGATGCGCTGCATCAAAAAAAGGCCTTACGTTGCAAATGTGGATCCCACAAATCTAAAGTCGCACACTGAGTTTCATTGCCTTCTTATTACACCACACAGATGGATGGAAAGACAATTTTAAATTTGATCCAGAAACATTGCTATAGTGCACAAACGCATGTACAGCAAGTTATTCACAGCATTTCCAGTATCCCCTACCACTCCAGGTTGTCCTTCCCTGCTCTGGATAATAACTGTTTTTCTCTTCAGCTGGATGAGTTGCGTGTGAATCTGAACAGAGCTGCGATCTGCTTTGGGCCCTGCTGTGAGTCTCTGTGGATGAGCTGTTTACTGGCGCTTTTTGTGTGGCCAGTAGGATCCCACTTAGTGTGAATGATGGCAGCTGTGAGGGTGCCTCTGGCAAGTGTGACTTCGACTATGGCTGCTCGGTCTCATGTAGAGTATAACGCCAGCTGCTCAGGCTGAGTAGCACTCCAGCGAGCACGACCGATTGTGGCTGAGGTAAGCACGTCTCTAGCGAGAATGATGCTGAACGCAGCAAGGGGTGAGCACAACCCTGGCTGTACCTATGCCACATCACCGAAAACATCATCTTAATACATCTGGATGCTTGGAATTGTCACTGCATTAGTCCAACTGTGGCAAATGCGACTGAGTTTCTGTGGCAGGCGTAAGTGCCGGCTGCTGCCACGAAGGCTGGGAAACTGGTGAGGGTGATTTTGTGATCAAGGCAGCTTTGACTGCTGGGGCAGCAAGTTATCACTCTGGTGGAGTTTGCTGGTTGGGCAGAGGCTGCGATGAACACCACAACAACAACAACAAGTGTGACTGCAGCTGTGGTGAATGAGACTGAGTAGAGCATGGTTCAAGCTACTCTAATTCAACAACAAGCGGAGTGAGTGACTGCTGTGCTCCAACACCTTCAGTCTGGACACAGCTGAGTATTATTGTGGTTGCTGAGGTAGGAAGCATCCTCTAATTTACATCTGGCCCGAATCACTTGAATTTAGTTTTAGGAAAAAAACTAAAGGTCGATGTAGCTATGACGACTGAGGCTTGACTAGAAGATATCTTGATTTTGAAACATGTAGCTTAAAAAACACAAACGAGTAACTAATGAAGAACACTGGCTTTAATGGTTCTGGAAAAGAACCAAGCTAATGCACACCAAGGACATCTCCACAGGGCTCAATTATCACATATAACATCACTACACTTAATCTTCGACTCTGACTTTAATCCTAGCAGAAGTAACAGCCAACTTGTTTCAAAAAAGGCTAATACATATTTTTTTCATGTAGAAAGAAGACTCCTTGTACTCTTGCTTTATTCAGTGCCACAAAACATACACATTTAACTTAAAACAAAAAAAGTTTTTCGCCAGCTTCATAAATCTTGGACAGCACCCTGGTCGTAATTTCCTGACTTGTATGGTGTCGATATATTATTTTCTCTCTGTGTTTTTGTCTCTTCTTTTCATTCTTTCTGATAGAAAGTAAACTTGTGAGGTTACAGTCTGGTCTTAAAATAAACAGCAGCCAATGTTCCCAACAAAGCTGTGAGTGCTTCCAATTCCCGAGGCACTGCACACAACGACTATAATCTTTTCCCTCTTCTATCAGTTCAAAGATGTAAATGTTTTAAAGTTCATCAGCTTCACAGGATGCGCCTGAGATATACATACTAATGGTACTATCAGCCTTATGGAAAATGACAGTATAAAACAGCACTATTTCTGCCTACATTCCCTAACATCATCAAAATTTAATATAACTATTACATGTATTTCTTAATAACACTTAAAAGAGCCATCACAACAAAAACGATATCGTGATTGAGCATGACTTTCCGTCCCCTCCTTCCTGTCTGCATTATTTGGTTACTGCAGCTTACTGCAGTCTGTCTGTGTAAGGTCGCTTTGGTCTTTTCCTTTCAATACTGAGCAATCTCATTCAGAAAAGCAGCCTTTTATCATGAAAAGTACTTAAAAAAAACATTTGCTGCAAAGCTGCATTTACTCGTAAATCGAAAAATCCAGCTAACCACAGAAACATTCAATGAATTAGTGAAGTGGCAGACAATAATTGTAATCATTGATTACTTGGCATTTTTTTAAATTATAGTTCAGTAGCTATATTTGAATTGACGTGCATCTTGAATACATGCATTGTATTTTTGTGCCCTCTCTCTGAACAGACTTCAAGGCCAGCAATACTCCCAACAATAGCTTCCACTGAGTTTGTATTCACTAAAGCTCCCCTGCTCTTTTTTTCCTGCTTTCCTCATCCATAATTGAAAACTTTTAGACTTACTTCTTGAAAACTCTGACCGTAACTCGTCACACAACACTAAACACAGACCACTGGGCCGTTCCAGTTTATTGTGTGTGTGTGTCTTGCAGGTAAAATTCAAGTCAGCTACATA
>VUQR01014158.1:23272-57869 GCA_015108515.1 Hemichromis elongatus | reverse complement strand
TACGCTGCAAGTCTTTCTTTAACTTTTGAAAAGAATCTGTCAGTCATGACTGCTTTGCAGCGATTGTGAAAGAAATATCCCTGTTTCCAGTTTGCTTCCCTGAACTACTTACCTCTATGCTTGGCAGCTACATAGGTAGTGTGCTTGTAAAGTGAAAACAACAGTAGTGTCCTGACTGATAAGAGTATGAGGGAGCTAGTCACTGTCTCCTCACTTCCTTCAGCAACTTTTAGAGGTTATGGCTCCTGTCTTCCTTCTGTCACCCTAACCGGTCGCGGCAGATAGCCGCCCCATTGCTGAGACTGGTTCTGCCGGAGGTTTCTTCCTGTTAAAAGGGAAGTGCTTACTCATAGTGCGCCATATGGTTGTTTGGTTTTTCAATGTATGTAGTATTGTAGGGTTTACCTAACAATATAAAGCACCTTGAGGCAACTGTTGTTGTGATTTGGTGCTGTATAAATAAAACTGAATTAAATTGAATTGAATTAACTATCAAACACTATGTTGCTCTTTTGAGGTTAACAATTATATGTTTGTCATTTTCACATTTGTGGACGAAGAAAAAGGTCGCTGAGGGGGACAACGGGCAACTTTGACCAAGGAACTTGTAGTCGACATGCATCTTAACCTTTTTGCTTCTTTGGAGATGCTCATTGACTCCTTGTTTTGGTGATGTGTCATATCTACACTTTGTTTTTGTATGTCAATTATACGTCTTGATTATGTTCTCACCCCAACTGGGATGTGCTCCAGCCCCCTCATGACCATCAATTGCATAAACGGAAGAGAGTGGATGGATGGATGGATGGATGGATGGGTCTTAGTCACATGTAAAGACATTTCATGTTTATACAGTACTAGTAAAAAAGTAGACAGGATGAGGCAAACCTCTTCTCTGATGTTGAAACATACTTCCTTAGCACAGTTTGGCATTCCCTTCGACTTCAAGAACAGAGAAGGAAAATAAGATTGGAGGTATGCACATTGCAGCAAATAATTTAGTCACCAGTGAAAGTGGACTCACACACAAGATATGCAGTGTATGTACAGTATGTACAAGGAGCCTGCAGGGAAGCTGCAACCACATAGTTGTCATACATATACTCTGACATCCATGGACATCTCATCACGATAATTCATTGTTCCTGAAATGAGAAAGCTCTGCTGAGATCCTGAGGCTGGAGCTTAGCGTGCCTTTCTCAGCAGTTTAATGGAAGTTTTGGAGTTGAGAAGTGCAGGTTAAGTTTGTTAAAAAAAAAAAAGCATAGCTCTGAAAATGAGCTAAAAGTCTACACGTTCTTAGATTTTGTGTGAGAAACATTTAAAACTTGAAAGATCAAATGAATTAGGTTCAACAAGACCGGTAATACTTTCCTGTCTCTGTCACGATCCTGCACAGGTCAGAGAGCGGGAAGAGCAAAAAGACATTTTCAGTTTTAAGCTGAAAAGACCTCAAATTTGCAAGTGCTCACATTTGCAAATGACACCTTATGTCAGACAAAATGCACACAAACAGTCACACATACTTCACCTCAACAACTAAGCCTCCTTGACAGAGTGCTGGGCTATTAAGCCACTGTAACGTGGAACAAGTGGATGGGAGCTGCCAGCTAATGATATCTTTTTAATTTTCTTTAAGCCTGGGTGCTCAGATGTAGGTCACAAGATGATTCGCCTCATCATCATCCTTGCAAAATCAAAACAACAACAGCAAAAAAAAAGAAGAAGATAAAGAAAAAACAGACAATGTGGAGACGTTAAGTGTGTGGGAGCTGAATAAGGCAGCGCAATGCATTCTTCCATCTCTGTGTCGCTCTCAGTATCTCCCCCTGTCTATCTTGGTCATTTTCATTCTGTTTGCAGCTCAACGCCCTCACCATTTGTCCGCACGGCTCTGCGCCGTCATCCTATCTGCCTTGACAAGGAGGGTCTTGCCAGACGCTCATTTGGAAATGGGTTAGAGCTGCATCAGTGACTCAATTGAGATGCATCTGAGGATGTTAGTCTCGCTCTGGGCCGCCGCAGCTTTTAGGTGACGCGGTTGTAGCTTCAATCAGACTGGAGACTGTTTTCTTTTTGTTCAGACGGGCTCATTAACGTCAACACAATTTGACATTGAGGACAATTTTCTGTACTATTTTCTACACACTTTGTTGAACGTTTTGCTGCACTGTCAAGCAAGGATTTGTCTTGAAAGCAGTTGTGACAGCTGAACTTTTCCTATAACGCAACGTTCATGGAGTATTTTCTGTACGTATATATAGTAATCTGTGCTGCAACTGTGGACAGAAGTCAACTTAAAAGTCCTGGTGAATGGGAATAAAATCAAGGTGATTTAAAAATATAAATAAATAAAACTGCACAACAACGCCGTACAGGAGTCATGTACACAGCTGTGCAGTCCTAGTTGACTTTAGGGAGTCACTTCCACAGCAGCTTTATCAGTAAGAATGCCAAACGGTGATGTAACTGGAAGTTGACCTCGCTAACTTTCAGTGGCAGTGAGGAGAGCCCACACATAAATCCACCGAGCTGTCAGTGTCAGAGATCAGTCAGCCATCTCCAAAAAAAAAAAAATATCGTGTTGATTTTTGACGGCTGATTGGACTGCATAAACAGATAGGCAAGGATAATTATTGATAATGTTTTTAATAATTAACCTGGTTTTTCAATTCAACTCTATATTTGTTGAAAGCATGTTTTAGCATTTGTATGTTTGCATTAAGCAGTTAAAATCTTTCCGGCGTGCCCCTGAATCCACCCTAGCTAAAAACATTTAACCTATAAGGCGTCCAGGGGACAAGCTAGATGTGTGAAGTACCTCCACCGCCTCCTTTTGATGTGGAGGCATAATGACTATACTCTGAGCCGATCCAAAATGATCACCCTATTTCTGAAGGACAGTCTAGCTAGGGACAATTTATTTACAGTACATATGGTCATGACGATAAAACTAGGGCTGTCAGTGTTAATCGCGTTAAAATGGCGTTAACGCAGCAAATCTCTGTTAGCGAGTTAACGCAGATCGCCCTTCGTGTGGGGCTGGACGGCGCTAATGTGTTAATCGAGCTAACCCGGGTAGCTCTGATTAACGCGTTAGCGCCATTTTAACGTGATTAATGCTGACAGCCCTAAAAAAAACTCTTCTTCTTCTTTTGTTAAGCTCATTTCCACCAATGGCATCCATGTTGTCATTGCTCCAGGCACCGCCCACAGCTTGTGGCCATATGTAAAGGAATCCAGCTCCCGCTTTCTCCTTTCCTTACTCACGACTCACCTTGGGGGAAGCAACTCCTTCCGAATCTGGAATGGGCACTCCATCCTTGCTGCTTCACACCTGTCTCACACCCGACTGAATCGGCTCTAGATGATATAAATTTAAGTAGAGAAAAGTATTTTTGTGTGATATGTCATTTCAAACGTGCTATAAACAACAGTGTTCATCTGAAAGGGGGCATTTTGTTTTTCTATTGTCTTTTGAATTGGGGTTGTTCTTATGATGATTTCTTTCTTGACTAGATCTTTAAAATCATTTGAGCAGTTTTATAATGTGTTTGAGATCATCAGGATTATACCACACTGTAAACTAACATTTCCACCACTCCTAAAGATTTGTGTGCAGTGTGATGAGAGGTGACAGACGTGAAATGAAATGCTGCATGATGATATATGAATTAAATCAACCCGAACAGCTTCAGACTGAGCGTGGTTGTACATCAAGCTAGAGTTAAAGGACCACAAGTAGGAGGTTTATATATTTTAATCAGTTTACACCACTTTATTAAAATTTACATAACATTTAAACTATTATCTAAAGTCTGTGAAGTGTGTCAGATGTTT
This sequence comes from Hemichromis elongatus, assembly GCA_015108515.1. Classification (NCBI taxonomy): domain Eukaryota; kingdom Metazoa; phylum Chordata; class Actinopteri; order Cichliformes; family Cichlidae; genus Hemichromis; species Hemichromis elongatus. The sequence goes on along the minus strand of VUQR01014158.1, from coordinate 54,029 downwards.
TTCTACAATTTTCAACTCCTTGAGAATTTCACTCCTTTACGTGCATTTGCATACGACAGGAAAATCAACTCAATCTCGAAAGCTATCACGGTAAATGCTTGCCATTTATAAGTTATTCTTTCATTTTGTTGCCAAAAGACAGATGTTTAAAATCTTTTTTTGCTGCTTAATCGGATGATAACAATATTAAAAGCAGAAATAGGGTCTAAGACTTTATCTTAATTAGTGTTTTAGTTAGCAATCTATTTTAAAATCACTATAGCTACAGAACAAATATATATACACCAGGGATGCACACAGGTTTATAAAGTCAAGCACCTAGTCATGCAGGCTGACTTTGCAAGCCTTGGGTTTCTAAAGAGCTCAATGCAATCGTACGTTAATTAAATGCCACTGCTGCAACAAGTCATTGTTTTTTTTGTTTTTTTTTAAATAAATCAACCCAAATGTGATTTGGGGCAACTGGTTAATCCAATCAATGAAGTACACTCAGCAGGTAGAATATCACAGAGCTTAGCTCCCACACTGCTTCAGTAATGTTGAGGTCCAGGCTTTGGGGACGCCAACCCATGACTGATAGTGGTTCATTGTGCGTTCTTCTATCCAGGCATGCATTTACTGCACTGGCAGTGTTTGAAATCACTGTCATGCTGAAGAAGTTGTGTAATTTGTGATGCCTCAGCCCTCTCTCCCTGTTTCTCCTTCTTCATAATGTCTTCTTGACATCCACCCTTCCACGGACACTATTTTTGAGTCTTCATTAAACAGTAGACAGCACTAGATCAGCTAAAGGGTAAGATGTATTTCTTGTGTCAGGTCCTTGCTTAAGGACATGACTTTTAGATACAGTTTATCTGCTATAGATTAAGTTTTTCATTCAGTACCCTAAATAATTTTAGACATACAGCGATGTACCAAGCAACCACCCTACCCACCTACCCAAATGGTCAGGTAGAGTATTGAAAAAGCAGCCAGCATCCAAACAAAACCTTTGGAAGAGCTTCAGAAAGTCTGGAGAAAAAATAATGTCTAGTGACACTATATAAAACCTCGTTCTGGTGTAAAAAACATCAACAACAAATAGAATCTTATGCTTCAGATCACATTTGAGTATTGCAGTTAAATTCTCCACACTGTTATGTTGTGCACATTGATTTTAGGGCAATTTCTGTATTTTGAGATGCTGTCTAACATCACTACTTTTTGATTCATGCTCCTCTCTACTGGACATCTGCCTCCTGTCACCGCATCATCCCTTCCTCTCCATCTATTTTTGTGGGGTTGGAACATCATGTCAGACACAATATTACAGCTACATTACGACCTGATTGACTATTTTTTACCCTGCTGCGATCAAATTAATCTGGACGGGTCTGAAACAATGAATGATAATATAACAATCTGGGCGCTGGCCACTTGTTCCAAAAATCAATTGATATTTGGCCAGAAGTAATGCCTGCGCAGACTATCCAGTGTGGTGTGACAGGGCACTTCGAAGTTAACAGGCTATTGGAGGCAACTGTGCAGGAGCTGATATTTGAACTATTTTACAGAGAAAATGTTTTCCAATTTTAATTTCAGCAAAGATTGGAGTTATTTGTGTTTTAGTGAAGGTTTTATTGGCATTATGTTGGATAACTTGTTGCAGTTGGATTTAACTGTTCCTCTGTGTATCTTCAGGGCTATTTTTTTTAACTGTGTGTTTAATCCCATTCTAGCAAGATGTACTGTGCATGGCCTGCTGCTCAGCAGATGCTATACACACTAGCACATAGCAAATAACTGGCACCGATAATCACAAGATCCCTCACTGTGTTTGATGGATTATAGCAACACATACGTACATGCATAAGTGTGTGTGTGCATGAGTTATATAAACACTGATTTATTCAAAAGCAGAATTTTTGTTTTTAAAATGTCTTTAAAAAACTGTGACCAGGTCACAAGGAAGAATTTTCCTTAATCCTTTCTTGGAGGCAAAAGTCTTCTCAAGTTAATTTTGTAAATTTTTAGGCTTTTTTCCATCAGGCATCAATCGAGCAAAAAATGCGCATGCGATGCTGAAATGAGAATTAGATAGTTTACAGGATAATTATTGTTTATTTGATTTTTGTTGTAGTCCCTATTAATGCAACCATTGTGTTTCTATGGGTCATATAAATATGAAGTGAGAAGTCGCACAAAAAACATTGTTCATGAGGGCAACTAGCACCAACTCCCTGCAGCTTTCTAAAAAAAACCCTCAGTTTTTACTGCAATCATTGATCGCAGGTGGCCAAGCTCCACTGCGTTCCCTCCTGTGTCTCCCTCAGAAATTAAGTATTGCTGGATTCTTTAAATCAAGTCAAAATCAATTCCTGCTTTACTGGATTCCATGAAAAAAAAACTGTCTATAGCCCACAGTTTTGATTGTGGTCTGTGAATGATATACAAACCAAACTTCATTAAAGGACTCACATAGATTTTTTTTTAATGCTGGAAAGTCTGTTAAAGCAGAATGAGAGGTCATATCTCAGCACATAAACACAACTTTTTTGCAAAGATTTAGCTGGCCAATCTCACAATGAAGGTTATCTTCTCGTGTGTGTTCATTCCAGTGAGTTATCTATATTTAGATAACGCCCTAGAAATCCCGTTATGACCACTTGGCCTTTGCGATTTCTCCACTGACCTCCAGTCTGCTCAGCACATTTAACTCCCCGCAACTTCCAGTTCCTGAAAATAAAAGTCAAGGTTAAGAACCTCAGTTCCTGTACAATGAAGAAATGGTGATCCCAGTCTGAAAGGTGCTTCAGGGTGAGCAAAGTATTTATAGTAACAAAAAATACTACTTAAAAAGAGTACAACAAATAAAATAAATTTTATTTTGTATCAGTTATGAAATCTCTGTTCTCAGCATGCTAAAGAAAAAGCGTTTATATTGATACTGATTGATTGATTTATTTTTGCCCTAAAACATGGATGCTCTGCCTGCAACTAGACGTGAAAATAAAGTGCAAAGCTAAAATCTTACACCCCAGGCCTACAAGTAACAAGTTAATGTCTGCATCATGTTAGCTTTACCTCAGGCTGCCTGCCTCCTCAGATGATAAGCACTGACTTGTGCTGAGTTATACACATGCTTACAATTATGATTTTTGGATCAACAATTTATTCATGCACCGCGACACACATCGTTTCAGGGGAAGTTAGATCATTTAGTGCCGCACGTTACCGAAGCATTATTTATTCTGAGTGATGTCACGGGGCAAAGTTATTTACAGGTGACAGAAAATGAAATGTATCAAGCAACTGTTTTTGAGCATGACTGTAAATTTAACAGTTGCTGCTTCCACAACATGTAATGGAAGCATCGGGTGATATATATTTTTATCGCTTGTATCTTCAAATGTTTTTGGAGTTCTTTACCAAATTATTTAGCAAATTTAGAAAAAGGAGACGATTTTGTAGATAAACACCTATTGTGGTTTAGCAGACGAACCACAAAGACACTACAGCTGTTTAGCATATGTAATTTTATACATGAGTGAGTTCCAGCGTGGTACCTTGGTACCATGGTAGGAGGCCAAGAAGTCACGTTATGAAATTTCCTCACTACAAAATATTCCAGAGTCCACTGTTCATGCTATTATACCAAAGAGGAAGTGATTGAGAATGATAGCAACTCAGACAGTTAAAATCACACAGTGGGGTCAGCGGATTCTGTGGCTCATTATAAGACCTCCAACCTTCATGTGGCCTTTAGATTAGCTCAAGAACAGTCCATAAGAGGCTTCATGGAATCGCTTTCCATGGCTGAGGAGCTGCATCTATGCCTTTCATCACTAAGTTTAATGTGAAGTGTTGGATGCAGTCGTGTAAAGCTGGACTTTATAGAAGTGTAGACGTGTTTGATGAATCACACTTCTCTGTCGGGCAACATAATGCGGATGGAGGTGGAGAGGAGATTATGGTGTGGGGTTTTCTTTCAGGAGTTGGGCTCAGACCCTTCGTGCTAGTGAAAGGAACTCTTAATGCCTGAGCGTACTAGGATATTTTGGACCATTTCACACGCCCAACTCTGTGAGAACAGTTTGGGGATGGCCACTTCCTGTTCCAACATGACTGTGCACCAGTGCACAAAACTAGGTCCTTAAATACACAGATGAGAGAGTTTGGTGTGGAAGAACTTGACTGACCTGCACAGAGTCCTGACCTCAACCAGATAGAACACCTTTGGGATGAATGACTGAAAGCCAGGCCTTCTCGCTCAACATCAGTGTGTGACCTCACAAACACTTATCTGGAAGAATGGCCAAAAATTCCCACAAACACTCCTGAAACTTGTGAAAAGCTTTCCCAGAAGAGTCGAAGTTGCAAAGCGTGGCCCTATGGACTAACAATGCGATGTCACTCAAGGTCATATGCGTGTGAAAGCAGACAAGCATGGCGATATAGTGTTTATATGTCTTTGGGAAGAAGTTGCCAATGTGCCAATATTGCTGCACTTTTTGGTGCAGCAAAAAGTCACAAACGTCATAGTTGTGTAGCTTAAAATAAAGGCTGAGGATGCGAATGGGAGTGGCCTGAGCCCTGAGCAAAGGATACCCTGAGTGGGTGGCACGAAGGTGCGTTTTTAACAACTTCTCATGTGAAGTGTCCTCGTCTGTGTGTGTTTCAACAGCTTAGCCGCCGCTGGGTGCTGCTGTGAAGTCACTGCAAGATGGCCTCCAGTTTAGGTTTTGGACATCTTTGCCAGTCACTACATCCTGGCTCATAATGCAGCGCTCAGCTGCCAAATAAAGTCAGTTAATGAAATGAGAAGTGCTGCTCAGTGTCAGTCAGGTGTTTGGCTGATCTGCCACCACTGAAGTTGCTGGAGTGACATCATCAAGCGTATGAGTCAGAAGACCTCAAATGTGAACGCTGGCTCTGAGACACACTGACAACCATTCGGTCGGATAGCTGGAGGTGGCTGTGTGACTCCGTCGCGGGGAATTGTCCATCTCACTGTGCCACACTTGGGCAGACTCTGACAGATAAATGACCAGACGTGATTAACAGCTTGTCATGGTGATTCTGGGGCATGTGGGCCACCGTGAGCGCCTCAGAGAGGACTTGCTGCACAGTGAGAGATTTTGGTCACCCGTAAAGTACATGAATGTGACGCTAGTCAGTTCCAGAGAATGATTCCACATAACCATCTTAAATGTAGCTAGCAGACAGATTGTTTTCATCCTGTACCAGAAACAAAAGCAGGCACTGCTAGAAAAGTGTCTGTGGAACCAGCTGATTCCCACCTTGTGTTCCCTCTGCATTTCACAGACTTCTTTTGTATTTGTGCATTTATCATATTTATGTTTTTTTTGTGGATCTAGATTTGATTAAACATTTTGCTATCCTTCAGGGTTTAAAATCATCATCATCTCACAGTGGTAGCAGTTAATGGACCATGTGCCTACCAGCTTTTAGCTGTCTAGCTGCTTGTTGCATTTTATTTACCTTGCTGAAAATGTGTTACAAAGGATGGGCTGTATTTTTAAATCTGCAAACACATAATGCAAGACCGTGAAGGGTCAACTTGAGAAAGCGTCTTTGGATCAAGTATTCCAAAACTAGATATGCTCGAGAAGCTTTTTATAGCACCGTGAACTGAACTGCACCAGGAATGCTGAATTTCACACTGATTAGGATACACTAAAACATGACTTTAAGAACCTTTGCTAAATGGTGCTTCAAAAATTTGCACCCAGTCATCTTTGAGACTTTCTACCAGCAAAATCTGGGACCTTTTTTTTTTTTATTCTAAGAGCTTCTTCCATGTCACACACATAGAGGTCTTAGAGCCAAAAGACAGAAACAAAAAAAGAAAGAAATGCAACACATGGGAGCACCCGCAGGTGGTCCACAGATCATCCCACTGTCACCATACACTAGTTTGGCCTCTAGTTTTTCTGTTTGTTCAAAACAGCAAACGAATGCTGTTATTGTTGTAGTTGGGGAAGAAATAACAGGGACTTAGTCACGCTGCAGAAAAAATACCTAAGGGGAATCCACTTCATCCAACAGACAGCTCAGCGTCTGTGTATTAAGAGATGAGGAGGATGAGCAAGTTTGATGGGCTTTCACAGTAAATTCCCCAAGGTCTCTTCCTTCAAAAATAACCAGTTCAAACCAAAATATTTTTTACTGCATTCATTTTTTGAAGATATTACACTTGGTGAGCCTTTACAGCAGGTCAGAGTGATCAGCTACACTATACATCAGCACAAAAGTTATTCTCTAGTTGAACAAAATATAGAACCATATATGAGTGTACAAACTAATCCACAGCAACAAACACAGCCCAACTTCCTGCATACCTGTTTCAGGTGTGTTTGTATGTTTTTTCAGTCTCTGAGTATGAAATCAGTCTGAAAATCAAAGCCATTATTAAGGTTTTGGGATTGACACAGGATTTCATAACAAAACAAAACAAAAATTGTACCACAGTCAAACCTGGTGGGGCTAGTGTTGATGGTCTGGGGCTGCTCTGCTACTTCAGGATCTAGACGACTTGCTGTCATTGATGGAACTATGAATCCTGCTCTCTAAAGGAAAATGAAGGCCAATGCCCAGCCATTAATTCATACCATGGCGCGCAAGTCACTCGTTTTATGCAGCAGGACTATGATCCTAAACCCACCAGCAAGTCCACCTCTGAATGGCTCAAATAACAAGACATGAAATGAAAGTTCTTGAGTGGCCTGGCCAAAGTCCAGACTCAAATTGAATTGAAATGCTTTTAAATGATCTTAAACAGACCGTTCGTGATCAAAAACACTTCAGTGTGGCTAAATTAAAACAATCCTGCGTAGAAGATCGAGTGTAACTTCCTCCACCGTGATGTGAAAGACAGCTATTGCAAATGGTTGATCACAATTCTTCTTCTTTGTTAGGTACAGGACCAATTGTGTTTTCACAGGGCCAGGTAAATCCTTGCCCCATAATACATTAAAATCATAATTTAAAAACCCAATTTTATATTTACATGGGCTATCTTTCATATCTCAAATTTGAAATTTTGTTTCGTGATCTGAAACATTTAAGAGTATCAAATGTCCAAAACGAAGATATCAGGAAGGGGGGAAATATTTTTTCATTCATCATTCCTTCTGTGCAAATGAATGAGTAAGATCATAAAACCCCTGAAATGGAAACAACCAAGTGAACCTGGCGAATCCATGAATGACAGTCCGATACATGCTCATACTGAAATGTTACCTTACGTTGTTGGATTTTTACTTCTTCTTTTTTTTTTTTTAAAAACTTGAAAATTGGAATACCACCTTAGCAAGTGGTGGATATTTGCACTGTTGCTTTGAACTCCTCCTGACAATTCATGTCAGGTACTCTTGTTCTGGACATCAAGCCAGCCAGCATCGTATCGAGCAAAGGAGGCAGGTCCATTCATCACTGGCTGGCGCAGTTCGCTCCTAAATGATACATTGGCAGCTGACAGATGTGGGTCACTTTCAGCCAGAGTGATAATCGTCATCTGTGCTTCCACGAGGCTGATGTTGGAGGACTGAAGTAAAGGCTCCAAAGGTGCTGAGGTCCTGCCAAAAGCAGTCATCGTGTACAGGATACTAAGAGAGGAGGAATTAGCCCCTTCTTCACTGAAGACGTTTGACATGACGCAGAGAGAAAGGTGATATACTGGTACACCTATACATGAACCAGAGCCATGGTTAGTTATTAGCAGAACCTGTGCTTTTCCTGCTATGATTACTCAAACTGTTTGTCATGAAAAATGGCTATTAGGAAATAATGGCAACTGTACTCTGTGAATCGGGTTTTGTGGCACATATTTACAAACCCAAACATAATTTATGGGAGCGGCTCTAAAATATAGGCCACACTCAGTAGCGGGTTTGAAAAAAGGGCAGTGTGACAGGGTGAAAAATAAGGAGAGTAGTCAAATTTAACAAGCCTTTTTCAAAAACATAAAGTGATGCATTGAAGTTTGGATGCCTGTCAAGATTTATTTTTTGGCACTTGATTTATTTTTAGCTGAGAATAACATTTTAAAAAGCAGGTGATTCACAAGAATGAAAATATGACCATTTTCTATGTGTGTTTGCTGCCAAGAACTATTACCAGTTGTGATTATATGTTCAAATTATCCTCAATTCTTTTAAAATACGGTTCAGTTTGACTGATTTACTGAAAATATTAACTGAATAAATGCTCTTAAACACTCCTGTGACATTCCAACATTAAAACAATACAGCAGCTCCTTTTCCTTTTCATAGGCTCAAACTGCAAATTTCCATGCAGCTTTAAAAGTTCTGCATATGCCTGCTTGTATTGCAGCTACTCTTCGATTAAATATAAGAATATCCACATTAATTACACACCGTGTCTGTAATCTTTCCATAGCTTGCATATTTAATGGTTTCCTGGATGAAATGGCATCGGCTCTGTGTGGGAAAACCAGGCAACTGTGAGCCCGCTCGAACGCAGACTCAAAGCCTATTAGTGACGTTACATTTTCCCCATTGACAAGTTTGGCTTTTGTTAACTGCGACTAATTCATCTCCTGCGCGCAAGCTAAAGACACGCAGAGAACACAACATACACAATGCAAGCACACCAGATTATCCCTCATTTCAACAGGATAACAACTGTCTCTTTATAATAACAACAAAGAAGCAAAGCCCGGATGCCCTCACTGAAGGATGTGATGGATGCTGTTTTGCATGTAATATTGAATTCACATTCAGGCATGTTTAACTGTAACTTTGTTTGTCGTAAAAGGAACTGAGGGGGGGGAGAAGGAAGTTGATCTTCGTGCAGATCAACTTTGCAGAACTGACAAACCATCAAAAATCCAATGACTGCATTTTATCTTTAGCCCAGCCTCACTACGCCCTGGTACACGAGGTGCACTGCGCGTTTCCCTTGTATTTTCTCCATATAAGGTTATATTTCCAACCAAGATGAATATTTGTGTGTTTCTGTTATCATAGTCTGTATTCTCTCTGAAACTGCAATTAGGGTTTTAATAAAAGTAAATTTTACAGAATCTCATATCCTCCTGTGTAATATTGTGAATCTCTGTAATTCAGCTAAATAAGCTTGATGTAGCAGCTTCCAAAGAACTTGTAAACCCCTGTGAGAATGAAAGTCCTTGTCATGCAGGCATTTTTTTCCCATTGTTTGTTTGAATGGGCCCTATTATTACAGGATGGATGTATAAGCAGGCTAAACATTAAAAAATAAATCATGTAAACTATTAGCCATTTATATTTCAAAAGATGAATAATTTTCATTTAATATTATTAATCATGTTTTTGCTGCACTACTCTTCAAATAATGTAGGGAGTTGCAGTGGGTGCTAGGCTTACTTAATCCATGAGTGAAGAGAAATTATGGTTTATTTTCCTCTACCTACCTCTCTCTTGGTTTATAGCTGACCATTCTAGCCGCTGCTCTGGTGTACTCCTTGCTTCAAATAGTATAGACTTTTCAAGAAACCCTGCAGGACACAGTGCTCTGGACTTCTGCTTTAAATTTTGATAATGGCATCTAATGACATTGCAGAAGCTCTTCTCTTCTTAGACAGCATTGATTTTTATTGATTATACTGCTCTTTTAATGTCGGTGTGAAATGGCTCAAAAGCTAACATTTCTGAACTACTTCTGTGGTCATTAAGTGAGCGGCTGGGATGGCTTATCGATACAAGCACAGGAAAAAACAAACTATTTGAGCCAATGGGTGCATTTAAGGTCTACTACACTGATCAATCAGGTCCACAGAGAGCCAAATAAAGTCGAGTGTTTGAATATACCCAATTTTACACTGTGTGTTGGCTGCCACAAATAATTTGGGGGGTTGTTTTATTGAAAAAAGAAATACTGTACTAATAAATACACATAGATTAGTGTGTAATTACATCTTCCAACAATTGTCATAAACTCAGAATTCACCCATTAAAAATATATAAAAGCAGGTGTGTGGAAACCACTACATTACAGGAATAAAGTGGCTGGACATTAATGTTCAGCCTCAGCCTCATGTCTTGAACTGCAGTCAGAGCTCAAACTCATAAAAACATGCAGAAACATGCTTATTTACTTTCCCACTTAATTATTAGAATTAAAACATTAGACAAGCAACCCACCAGACAGCTAACAGGAAGCTGGCTAAGCAATAACAACAGCTGGTTTTAAGCTAACATAATGCCAGCCTATGCCAGCTAAAGCTAGCTTTGAGTGTCATAACAATCACACTTTGTCTCTGACAAACACTTTGATTACATTCTCACATCACATCAGAGTTTACTCAATAAGCAACATTCACTAATCTTCAAAGAAAGTTTCACCAACACTAGCTGACTGCAGTAACTTTTGTAAAAACATAGAAGTGCTTACAAACAGAACAGTTAAGGCATATCCTCAACAGCACACCTTAGTATGTTCAGTTGTGAGTTTCTCTGACTCACCCACTCATATCAGAATCCTAGTCTTCATTAATTGCAAAGTGTTAAATGTTAAAATACAGTGTGTACAAAATCTTTTTTTTTTTTTCACAAACAGTAGTGGAAACACAACAGCCTTCTACGACTGGATTGCAGTGTAAATGTATGTTTTTGATCTTTCTTGCCTTGAATTGGGAGGATTAAGAAAATAATTAACTCCATCTACAAACTACTGACATCTGAATGTGATATTTTACGCACTGTAATTTAGTCTACTTTGTCTATTTTAGTCTACTTTGGGTAAAATGTAAACAGTTTTGACAATGCATTACATGCTACAATATTATACTAGGGCTATTTACTATTCATATATTCATTTACTATCATTAACATTGCTCACTGTCTTGTGATAATCACATTTTTAGTTTTTATAAGAAAGTCTTTTAATGGATTGAATTATTTCATTCCTTGTATAATGTTCAGTGATTTTTATACTCTCCAATGAAATGCCAGGAACTTAATTGTCAGTAGTCACCCCTCCATGTGAGAAAACAACAAAGCAAAGCATTATACAGTACATGGGTCCAGAACTCATTAGACGGTCCCTGCATAGAGCAGTAGAGACATTAATTCTTCTGCGGAGCCAGTCTTGGGATCTGGACCAGCACACCACTGCTACATCCTGCCAGTCTGCCTCCTCTGATGATCAATAGCAGTGAACAGAAGGCTTTCGTAGTGTGCCAACTTATTTTGGTTGGCAATCCCTGATTAGTGCTTAATCTCACTGGCCTTTGCTAAACTCTACTTATCCTTGATGAAATAAACTGTCAGCTGACAAAAATCACAAGACTGAGCGACATAAATTAAAACATTTTGGATACTATTTAATGTTAAATTAAAGAAGAACTCACTAAGTTTAGGGCAGCTGCTATAACAAACCCCATTTGGGGCATTGTCTATTAGAAGGCAGGATATTATACACTTAAGGGCACATTATTTATGGTTGGATAGAATTGGATGGTAAAACACAGGAAGTTTGTTTAGCTAACAAGCGCACGCTGCAGATTTGCTCACTACCAGTTTGTGTGTGCTGGACAATTAAACTGTTAATTAAAATGCTTTTCACAACACCTGAAAAATAACGACATATTATGGAAAGTCATTTAACCCTTTGAAATGTGTAATGTTGATTCTGCTCTTGTCCTTTTTAAATTCTTTAGCCAGTTTTCCTCTGCATGTTTTGTCTCATACCCTGAAGTACCACAAAACCGCTGAGCATAGCAGCCTCTACAGAAAAAAATATTTGGAAATGCAAATTATTCATAGATGAGTCCAGGAGATGAAGTTGCAGTGGTTCTCCTGGCCACCTCCCAGTTCTCCGCTTTACTATTACTGTGTCTTCTGTGTTGCTGATGGTTTTGCCCCTGTGCTCAGATTCATAAAAGATTAGATGAAATGCAGCTTTATTGATCCCGGTAGGGAAATTCTGTCACTGCAGCAGCAACAAAATGGGCTTCAGCAGGGGAAAAGTAAAACAATACAAGAGCAAATTTTTAAAAAAATGCATGTAAAAAGACATGCTAAACATCTGTCTGAGTTTAAAAAAAACAACAACCATATTCGATCATTTTGATGGACTGATGGTAGAAAGATAGTTTTAGATTTAGAGAGAACTGATAGAAAATGAAAGAAAGAAATGATGAGACTGTGACTGTGCAACAAGAGCATTGCCAAAGAACGTGCAAATGCCTGCATTTGTTTATGTGCATCATTTAAATCTTCCAGCCAGCAGGGACCTACGTATCGGTGTTTGGTTAGGTCTAGACGGGGAGGGACATGATCGCTGTAGGCGTATAGCTTGCTCCAGCTACCGCTCTGTGCTTCTTGCGTGTCTGCCTGTCTCCCTCTTTCATTGTTTCACAACCGCTCCCCCTCTGTCTCTTTCTTTCTCTGTGTTTAACCGTCTACTGTCTAAATGAAGGGGAACAGAAGCTTCAAAAGTCGGAGACAGGGCGAGTTCAAGAGCCAGAGAGAGCAGCAGACACGCCAGCTGCCAATCCCAGCTGTCAATCAGTGGCCTCATGACACACATCAAAGACTTCTGTAAGCCTTCAGATCTTATTAAAGGAGAACTTATTTCTAAAATGACCACCATTACACTTAAAAGAGGAGTTCAGTTTACTAAATAGGACCACAATGATTAGTGTGAGCTAGTGTTCCTGAAGAACTGAGCCATCATCGGCCATGGGGGTTCATTTTTATCCCTTACACATGAGCTGGAGTTTCCAGGAGTTGCTGTCCGGCCCTTCACAGCTCCTGAGCTGGGAGATGTGGGCACCAGGGGGAAGAAAGCATCACAAGGAAAGAGTGTGTTTCAGCCAGATTTATTCTCTGGAGGTCAGAGAAACATGTGACCAGTGGAGAATTGTGCATTTCTGTCAGGGCATTTAAAGAGAACCTGTTGTTCACATGTTTACTACACTTTGGGAATAACGTGCAACTGACGAAGCATTGTTGAGGCTGATACTAATATTACTAATTTATATGATTTACATCAAGGGTCACAGGTTCTTTAACAATGTTATTGTGGTTATGCATTAAGTTAAGGTGGATATTATATCCAAATATTCTCCTTTTTCTCCTGTCTTATCTTGCAGGGAAACCACTCAGCATTCATACATTTCCCAATCACCCTCTCATCTCCCCTGAGCACCACCTTCTGCTTTAATAATTCAGTACACAGTCGATCATTTATAAACATTAAAATTTCACTACCTCTAACTTTGGACCAGGATGTTATTGAAACTCCTCATAAAGCAAAGTAAAAAAAAAAAATGTACACACAGGTACAAAAAATAATTACTATCGATGTTATGTTTGACAGCACTGAGGGTGTCCATAGAAATATACTGACACAGGGTTTCTAGAAAGAACTTGTGAAGTGAGTATTTTCATTTTTAAATTAAAAATGGGTAAATACATAATGAATTATTCACCCCAATAAATATATTGTGATTGTGAATAAACCTTCATCAGTTCTTGTAGTAATTTACTCATTAATATGCTGCATGATGCTCTTCGAGAGCAATACAGTCAGCTTGGGACAGTCGGGTTGACGGATGTGTGAAAAAATATATAACTTTACTATGGAAGATGGCAAAACTCCCTAGAGTGTGTACATGACCTTAGAAGTCATTGCAAAAAATTGTCTTTCTTTAGTTTTTAATGAGTGGGGATTAGTGCATTTGACTTGTTATCAAAGGCTTGGATATTTTTCCCCTTATCCTCCAGTTCTACCATTTCCAATACAGAAGAGATAATTTACTGCCTATTTTTGGTGCACATTTGCAACCTTGTGCCCTCATCATCCCTATAACTGCTTCACAAAACAAACACAATGCAACACAGTAAGTCAGAGTCAAATCTTTTATTTTGTATATTTTTTTGTCTGTCTGCCTTCATTTTCAGTCACAATTTAGCCTCAGGGTAGAGAATACCACTGTTACGCAAGTTTTCCTCAATGTTCTGATATATTTATTTTGCAGGAAGTATTGTGTTGTTGCACCTTAGTCTTCAAAACACCCCATCAGCGTTCTACTGGTTTCAAGTCAAGTTTACCTCTGGCCATGTCATATTTTATTCTTTTCCTGAGAAATCCTTGGTTGATTTTGGCAGCCTGCTTGGAAAAATTATATTCCTCCTCTGGCAAACCAGGAGACCTGGAGTCTGCCAGCTGTATCCACAAGCACCCATGGTACCATCTATATATGGCAACCATTCAGCACTGAATCATTAATCATAATATTGATTATAAAACTGTATGTACAGAAACCCAATTTTAGATGTAATTTGACAAACTAGCATATTTTTAAATATAAGCCTGTTTTTAATATTTAGATCCTTTGCAGACAGGGATTTCCTGATGTCTAGAAGCCATCGACATTACCAGATGCTGTGTTTCCTCTCTTGAGATGCTTTGTTGTTCAGTTTTACTTACTTGCTCCTTGCTTTCAGTACCTGAAAAGCATGCTCTGTCGGGTTGAGGTGAGGTGCCTGACTTGGCCATTGAAAAGCATCGCACTTCTTTGCCTTGAGAAACTCTTGTTTTGCTTTGGCTGTTTGCTTTGGGGTTTTTTCTCTGTGAAGCTCTGTCCAATCAGTTTTTTTTTTCAACATTTAGCTGAATCTGAACAGAGAGCAGAGCCCTGTATACTTCAAAATTAATCCTGCTGCTTCTATCAGCAGTCGCACCATCAATGAACACAATTGACTTAGTTCTCCTGGTAGCCATATGTGTCCATGCCATAACATCACCTCCACCATATTTGACAGATAATGAGGTACAATGTTTCTCTCTTTCCCTAAACTTTTCTCTGGTATTCTGGTACGTTATTCTTGTTTTATCTACCCAAACATGTTTTTAGTTTGTATTCTAGTACTAGGCAGGCTTTTTCACGTTTGTTGCTGTCTTCTTGAGTGTAGCCAGTGGTTTCTACTTTGTTTTAAAACCTCTAGATTTGCATTCAGGAAGGCATCACGTGATTGTTGGCCTGAACAATGATGGCCTATCTCTTTGAGACTGCTCTTGACTTGGTTAGATATAATGATGTGATTTTATTAATCCAGAAAATAATTCTGTGATCATCAGCTTTAGTTGTCTTCAGTGGTCTTTCAGTCAGTTGACATTGCTTTGCTGTCCTGTAAATTCATTCTTCTTGAGAATGAGCCAAAAGTACACTGAGATAAAGTGAGGCTTTATCTACTTTGGCCGTTCTTGAAGTATTTACCTTTGCTATGATAGTTTTATTTTGGTTTTAAACCTAATGATGGCCTTCTCTTTATGCCTCTGGACAGCTCCATTGAGTTTGCAACAAATAAAAATAAACTGAAATTCTTTTATTGTCTTAATTAAAAATGGAATAACAATAGAACAGGCCTCACCTGACCATTAAAACTGTCGGTCAATTATGTCATTCCGTTTTAGCTTCTTAAATGCATAAAAATGTCATTTTTAAACAGTTCATGTCAACAGTTTGGAAAATCTCTTAAATTAAAGTTGAAAGTTTGCACTTCAATCACATCTGGATTGTTTGATTTAAAGCCACTGTGATTGTGTACGGAGGCAAAACTTAAAGAAATGTGTCATCGTCCAAAACCACCTATCTCAGTCTCATCTCTCCATAAAAATTTCTCTCAGCATTTATCAGGCTTCTTTTCCTCTCCAGCAAAGTTTAATCCTGTATTTTTGTCCTGAAGAGCAATTAACAGTTTAATTTTATACAACGTCCTTCACAGTTTCTGAACTGTCACAGAAACTCAGATCATCACGATAACCCCTGTGCCAAGTCTGAAGCCCTTGTCCATTTGAGGACATCCACTGCAGCTCTGATTAATAGGCACTATTGCATGCTCTGTACCTCCTGATCACTGCTGCAAATCTGTTTTCTCTTTTAGCAGCTCTGTGAGCTTCTTGATTCCAAGTCCATCGTTATGAATTCTTAAAACCTGCTTTTTTCCAAAAATTCTTTAGGGATTTTTATCCTATTAGTTGCCAGATTAAAGGCCATTCTTGTATTCAAAGTTTAAAGTTCATTTTATAACAGTTTTTCTGCATTTAGTCCATTTTATAGCCACAGATGCATGCAGTTATATTTAAGTAAACAAAGGTTTTCAAACTTGGTACATTAATCACATGTATTTTCTATTTTAGGGTCTTTATTTTCAACAGTCTTCCTGATAATAATATTTTTTTCTTGTTCATAAGAGAAAAGCCTCCATTTGTGAACTTTTTAAAGGTAATACAATATTAAATCATTTGAAAAACATGTGATATCTGTAAAGGGGTTTAATCACATACTCCTGTTAGGCACTTTATGGTGTAACTTAGCCATTGCTTCTGTTGTCTTTATGTCTTTGCTAAGATTTTGTGAGTTGTATTGTACCTTTTTGAAACAGCGTTTTCTTTACAATTATTAAATGAATGTTAAAAGTTAATCGCTTTGCATGAAGCTATGGTCTTTAAGTCTGACATCATTAGCCGTTTCCAGGTCCAAACTTCCCTTCAGGCCCCAAAGTCAAACGAACACTGTAGCATCACTGAGAATTAAAAACTGTCTAAATTCTTCCATCTTCAAAAAAATGATAGGTGTAGCTGCTCTACCAGGTGTAACAATTAAGTTTAACATCCAGATATCATTTTGAAATTTAACAGAGTTTTAAGTTAGCTGGGAGTTAGCTTGCTAATTTCCATAACATAATATACAATGTTTTGACGGAGGGATTTCTGTGAAAACATAAAACGTACAGCTCTGCTATCACTTCCAACATAAATGAAGACAGGAAGCTAAACAGTAGTGATCTTTGTAGGGTTACTGAAGTTGGGCTAGCTTGTATATAATGATGTGCTACGTGGTGGCTAGCTACACAGCTATGTTAGGATAATGTAAACACAGTGAAGCTGGAGGATGAATGCTAGCTTTTTTCTACTCGATAAAAGTTAACGTGAGGGTTCCTGATGATTAGGGACAAATGCAATGGCATGGCAGGATGCTGTAAACGGACCAAACTTCAGTCAGGAGAACAACTGAAATAATCCATCCACACTACGAGGTCAGTCATTAATATACTGCTGCACGGGCTGGGCTGTAGATACAACGTAAGGTTGTAAAAACTGACCTTTAAAATGAATATTGGTAAAAAAAATAAAACAAGAGGGGCCGACAGTGATCAGTGCCTCTTTTTAGGGGCTTGTTCAGATTAAATAACAAACATATTAAAAATACAACAGTCTTGATAACCGCAGAATAGTTTGGACCTGGAAGCAGGGTTTATACATCGTTTCTGGTAGTTGCAATGCGTTTATAGTTCCAAGTAAAGACCTGTTAATATTATACTGTAGTGTTATCATTGCGACCACTTGAAGATAGTTGTACTGGATTTCAGCTATTGAAGATGCGACATAACAATGCATTCACAATGCGAAACTGATGGTAAGTTTTTATTTTCATTCACATGATCTACATGATCAGAGTAAATAAATCAAAAGGCCACGTTGTGTCAGAAACTGCATCTGTGGAAGTCAGAGGTCATGAGTCTCGTGTACCAAACCATGTGGTGAAAGATATCTCAGGGAGAAGGCTTTTACATCACATATCATTAAACGTTAATTAGTAAAGTGGGCTTTAGGGACCTTGCTTCCCATCTGGCTGTCTTTCACATACCTTGTCCTTCACATTTCGTTGAGAAGACAAAAGTTGGAATGGCTGCCACATCAGGGCAGGGCTGTGAGTGCATTAATAATGCAATTTGTGTTAACGACAGAACATCTGCCCCTAGTTGCTGTATGGTTAGCCACAGGTGCACCAGCTGTCTTTTACCATTTATCCTCCTAATCACTTCAGCTTACGTCAGAGTTTAGATCGCGAGCAGGAAGGAAGGAAGCATCGTGTTCTTTTTATTAATAGTTAATCAAACCGGACATTTTATTTTCCTGTTTGAAACAAAGACAAAACTTTTCTTTCTCCACGTGTTTCTTCATTTGCTCCCTTTAGAAAAACTGGTTTCACACCAGATAAAAAAGTACAAAGCATGAAAAAAAAAACCAACATTAAAAAAAAAAATCTAATACATGCAGCAAAAAGTTCAAAGGAACACAGAATCAAAAAGTGTTTTTTTTCCTGAAAAAAAAAGAAATTATTCATATTAACTACATTTATTATGAATATTAAATATTAAATACTGTAGAAGAGCTTTCCTCCCAAACTCTACAATTTTGGAAAAAAATAATGGAGTATAAGGATTTTTTAAATCACACAAGAACACACATATAGACACATATATATGTGTGCGTGTTATCACTTTGTAGTGGACCTGCCTCAGCCCAGCAGATCTAGTAATAAAAGACTGAAACATCCACTACAAGCTCCAAGTGTGACATCACTAAATGTCCATCATCATCAATGAAAACATGTCCATTCCCTTCTATTACAGTAATTGCTATTAGGAAACACAGTGGGGGGGAAATCCCTCTCAGCTCACAAAACTCAAGTTTACTTTCCTCAAATTGTTGTTTTTGCTCAAACAGCAGTCCACATTCAAATGTATACTTCTATAAGGCCAAAAGGCAAAGGATTGCTCAAGGGCTGGAGGCTGGAACCCGCTTCTTTGCTGATATTAGGTTTGTCTGTTAAATGCATAAAAGTTAATTCGCTCTTCTCAGTGGATGCATTCTAAAGTATCAGGTCATCTGAGGTCCCAAAAGTGCTATGTTCCCATTTCAAGTTCCACCTATAAACCATCACAGAAATGCATAAAAAAGGTTTGCAATTCCTGTTAAAGCATGAAGGGGGTATGTGTTGGCAACTTACCCTCGTGTCAGTGGATCCCCAAAACTCAAAGAGAAAGCAGAATGTGAATCAAAGTAGCAGCAGGTCAGGATGCAAACACCAGCTGTGTTGGGAACTATGTCTTAAAGATGAATTAAAGAAAGCAAAACTCTTACCGTATTCTGTCTAAAAATGGAATTTTCTTTTGTGTCATTCTATCTATGCTAAAGTTTCCTTTGCAGCGTGAAGAACAGGCTCTTCTCGCTTCGCTTTGCTGCGTCTCGCCTCCGTTAGTGTTACTTCAGCAGCGGAGACACTGTTCTCTCCACCTAGTGAACACTGGGCCTACAACCAGCCCAGTGTCTCATCATATTGAGCAAAATAGACACAGGAGTATCTAAAGGCTTATCACTTGCATTGTATTACCCAGAATTCCTTTTGCCTATGTTATGCTCATCTCTCTTGCTCCTGATCCACATTTGGCATGGCTGGATGGTCATTTTGCCAGAGGAGAATTGGAAGAGATTGTGTGCAGCCCTTCAGTATGTTCTCCCTCTGAGCCTCTGGATATTTCAGCGGAGCAGGGAAGCAGCTAGGCAACAGTCTATGAGAGAGGTAATTGGTTCCTGGTGATGAGACGAATTGACATTCATTTGGCCACAGCGCTGTTTTTATTTCCCCGTCTGCGCCCTCCGCCGAGCGCAGGAGCCAAATCCGGCCAGCGTAGAAGCTGAAATGCGTCGGCTATTTCTCGAATAAATTTCAGCGCGTGTTTTAAATGGAAGTCAAAGTGAGACGGGATTGTCCAGCCAGAGTGAAGGAGAATGGCTTCTCCTCAGCTCACACACACTTTGATGGGTATCTCTTACCATCATGCTTGAGCGCATCCGAGCGTTCCTTGCCTCCAGATGCAGTGAAGAGAAAAGAACACATCCTCCAGAACTGACAGGGTTTATTCTTTTTACTGTCAGAGCTATTTGTAAAACAACTATTCTTTGGTGGCAATTCTTTAAATATTAAAAAGTGAGGTTCTAGTTCCTTACTTTTTTATTTATTTGGAAGCTGGAAATCTCTGCCAGAAGCTTTTACTCTGATAAAAATCAAGTGCAGGTAGCACCAAAATAGACTGACAGCTTCTCTGGGGTTTATGGATGCGTATGTTCATGTGGAGGGGGGGGCTGCAGGGGTGGGTGGGGAGGAGTAACAAACATTTCAAACATCACCTTCACGGCGTGGCATAGTGGCACCGCCGTGCACGCTCCTTGTCAAGAGCCATCGCACCGTGCTGCACGTTTGCGGCTCTACCGCAAAAATTCATTAACAAAGCGGCGCCGAGATGAAACGGGCGCCTTTTTTTTTTCTGCCTCATCAGTAAGATTCAAACTGAGCGTGAGTTACGTAAGCGCTGCTAAATTTATCAATGCTCATTTTATGCAAAGCCTGAGCTCCCAGGCGCAGACTGTGTGATGTTCAGAATGGGAGAAAGGCTTTTGTTTCCCCTGCAAGCCATCAGATTTCTATTTCTGTGGCTGAAAAACAAGATTTTAAAAAGGTCATGCTAATTTTAGCCGTGTTTTTGTGAAGAAGGGCGATGCGTTTCTTTTCGCTCAAACGCACAAGACAATCAAAGCAGACTTCAGTCAGATTACAGCTGAGGTTACAGCGCAGAGGATTACAGTCTCGGGTGAATGGCAGGCACATGCTACTTCTCCATATGCTGCTTTCTTCTGTCACTCTCGTTCCTCTTCAGTGTGTGAGAAAGAGACGGAGAGGAGGACTGACAGTGTGTTTTTCCGGGGTGTACCTCAGTGGAAAGAGTGTGCAGGAGTCTCTCAGTGTTTAATTCACAGTGAAGTCTAAAACTGAGGTGGTGATTTCCAGATCTCACGCGGGATCTTTGTGCTTGAACAAGACAGCTTACGTGCTTTTTGACACACTGTCTGTTCCTCCTTCGTACACACTTCTGACGACCTCCACTGGAGGCATTAACTCATTAAGCTGTATGCTTAACCCCTGCACTTTAATCCTTATCCTGACCTAAATTTAATCCTATTTCTGCCAGTTGGCAGGTTATTTTCCCTTTTTTTCCCTCACTACTTCAAACTGTCTATCTTCGCAAGTCTTCCATCATTTAAATCCACTTATCAGGTTCAATACACTGCAGACAGGAAGTCTTTACAGGAGCAACTTGTGATGTCAGTGAAGCCACTGGCATTTTGATATGTGAACTCTTTTAATAACACAGTAAGTACTACTACTAATACTAACACTTGATTTTCATGTCAAGACACTCACTGACACCTTTCACAGAAGAGTTAAAAACATTAAGAACAAACAAAAACGCCCATGAAGTCAATAAAACAAATTTGCAATATGTAAAATTAGTGGATTTATGCGACAGGTGGAACACGGTCAGTGAGTAAGCAAGAGGCGTTTTGGAAATGAAAAGGACTCAATGCTATGAATGTCTGGCTCTAGACCTCATGGTAGTGAAACAGGGGGAGGGACATGAAGAGTAGTGATGTGCGATACCACTGATTTCCTTTCCGATTTCCTTTCCAATCCGATACCAAGTAAAATCTTGCCACATGTATCGCAAACCGCGTCTTGGCTGTTTTTCGAGGTAACGTACGTCCACACATGACTCCATTTACACACCATTGTTGTGAGTCTGCACACCAAGGGGCTGTGATACCTTTACACAGCCGGAAGAGGAAGTAGTTCCTTCCGAATGATATAGTTTCTTTTCACTGTGTTCCTGTTACTGATAAACTACCAATTTACCCCTAAATTACTTACATATCAATAATTTAATATGAGAATCAATTCGAGAACATAAATAATCTGTATCGGAGGAATCAATATTTCAATATCAATCTGCACACCACTAATGAAGAGAAGAAGGCGACATGAGAGTACGAATGGGTGTGTTGATGTGCAGCAGTTCACAGATGTATTTAACCAGAAGCCAGTGGAGCTGGTGAAGGACGGGTGTGATGAGACTAGTGGAAGGAATTGTGGCATCAGAGTTGTATGGAAAAGCAGCAGATGCTCTCGGGTCTTTTCTTTTTACCTCTTCAATCCACAAACATCATGACTGCATCTTACACTGTCACCAACACCTACCAAAGGACTCAGAACTTGAACCTTCATATGATGCTACTCGGTAACAGACGCAGTGATATGTGTTGATTAAGAAATATCAGTGCATCTTGTGCAAAGAATAAATCTAAACTATTGAAACATGATGAAAGGACAAATAGTTTTATCTCTGGCATTAATAAGATAAAATGACCTTTTGCAGAAGGGTTTGACTTCAGGAAAGCTTATCAAGGACAAACTGATAAAACAGAATGAAGTAGTCTTTATTTTGTCAGTAATGATAGATGGTATACAGTGCTCATTACTCACTGAAATGTGTATACATAGATTATTAAAGGAGTTCATACTATTCTAACCAGCTTTAGTATGACCACCTTTATTCTTCAACACAGCCTGAACTCTGTCAGACAAGCTTTCATATCTTTTCTTTAAGTAGTAGGAATAGTTCATAGAATATAATAGTTCAGAAATATTTCTCCAGGCTTGTTGAAGGACATCCGAAGCTGCCTTTTGTGCCATTTTCTGTCAACATGATCCCACACCGCTTCAATAATGTCGAAGTCTGGGCTCTGGGGAGGCCAATCCATGATCCCAGTTTTCCACTGTGTGTTTCTCTTTTGTACTAAAACGTAGTGTTGTATACTTTTACTAAATTGGTTTCTTGACTGCCACTTTTTAGGTGAAACCATTTCCGATGCATCTTTAGGAAACTATATATTGTTCAACAGAAGGGCCAGTACCTGCATCTCCCAGGTCCTGTGTCAGGGTTTGCTGGATTTTGTTTTCCCAAATTCAGATCCTGTTTTTCCACTGTAGATAGTTTTTTTTTTTGGCCTACTGCTTCTTTTATCCTCCACATGTCTGGTTTTCTTTCTTTTTTTAAGGGCACACTGGACACAATGCTGGGATATGCCAAGAGTTCAGCTAATAGCTCTTTGGAAATCATCTTGATGGTGTAAAAATATAAGATTTAAACTTGTTTCTTTAAGTTGTCAGTATTTTTTAGACACAAGACTTGACTTAGTTGCCCTTTTTTGCATGAATAATTCATTCAAAAACTAATGAACATGTAAATTAATAAAAACACATCCCTCTGCAAACGGTCAGGTACAACAACAGGAGTGAACCTGAATAAAAAAGCAGCCAACGCAAAAAAAAATAAGGGCTACCTACCTGTGACACTCCCAGCGCAAAGTTTCTGTGCTGATGTTAATGCCAGAGGAGTTTTTGGACCCCTGCAGGCAGGAGAGCATTGAAAGCTTTTCCACACTATGTGCCCCAGCACTCAACTGCATTGTTCTGAAGTTTTAGGTGATCTGCCACTTCATGGCCGAGTAGCTGTAGTTCCTAAACAATAACACAACTGGTGGAGTACGACTGGTTCCAATTACAATACCATGCTCAAATTCAGTTTGCTCTTTAGAACGACTCATTCTTTCACAGAAGTTTGTAAAGGCAGACTTCATGGCTAGGGATGCTGGATTTTATATACCTGTTTTACTGACACTAAAAACACCCGATACCTTTATGCATGTAGTCTACAGCTTTGACACACTCACAAATTAATAATACCCCAATGTTTTTAGGTTACAGTAGCAATGATATCATATTTATACTTACAAATACTTATTAATGTTGCCACCAAGCACAGACCATAATCATAATCCTTATCTTTAAGTGAGAGAACAGTGTTAACTCTTAATAGCACTTGGGATTTGTCTCTTGCACAGTTCGATACCAACCCTTCAGTAAATGTTACTGTTGTTGACATTTTTTGTCCTCTCACCTTCGTGCATGGTTGCATTGAAATCCCACACTGCACAAAAGGAAACGCCTTCCTCACGCTCCCCTCAACAATTCAGTGACTCACCTCCCGTTTATGAAGCCTGCAACGACCCTGATAGTACTACGGCTGAGTTTCACATATGAAACTGTCCCCGTTTCCCTTCAGCTCGGCTGATCTGTGCATTTCATATGATTCAGAGCATCACGGATCATTAAGCATTTGCAACACGATCAGCGTTCCCACGTTCAAAATGGAGGAGGGGAGCTGTTTAGCGAGGAGCCGCTGGATCCTGATCAAGCCTCTATGCTAGGGATATGTTTTCGCTACAGACCACACTGCCTGTTACCATGACAACAAACAGAAATTTCTCTTCTCTCACACGCACACACATTTCACCCGAGTGCTTTTCAACACTGCAACCATCCTCCCCTCTCTTCCTTTCTCTCCCCCGGAGTTGCTACCCACTTCTCTGCTCCCAGCATCCCCAGAGTTTGGGGAATACACTTCAATTGATCTCCTGCAGACGAGCAGAGCGAGACCGGTCACGTGACTAATTCAGATGTCAGCGACATCACTGCCTCGTTTCTTCTCGCTTTTCAGGCACGATCAATTCGAGTGCAAACTACGTCTGAGCCTGTGCAAGTTGAAGCAGAAGGAATTTAGCTAACAAACACGGTGAAGCGGCGAGGCGCTCACTGTCGACCCGGCTGTGCGACCGGGTCAGGCCTACTCAGGAGATCTGCCTGGCTTGCAGTGGAAATTACAGTCTCGGTCACCTGTTTTGACCTCTTCCACCACATGAAAATTTTTTTTCTCCAAGCTCGAGGAGAGCTTGAAGACAGCAGCGATGACAATCAGGGAGGATACTCTTACATGCTGTGAGAGGAAAGTCCTACTGAGTACAGATCCCAGAGCAGCACTGGGCCTTTGACCTTTGACCCTCCATTCACTTTCACATTTTAAATGTTGGATAAAGAGAAACCAGACAGTGTCCCCTTTCTTTTAGCGTCTTAAGCTGTGAAACACATTTGGATTGAGTTTACACGTAGGGCAGATTAACAACGCTGTTCCTGACAACCTAAACTGTGTTTCCTCTCACTTTGTGTGCCGAATGATGTGAAACCTAACAAGCTGCTTAAGCGTCTCGACTTCAAAGCAGATGTTGGGCTGTGAGATAAATCCAATGGAAATCACTGATGTTTTGATGTGTGTTGGTTGAGTGGGGTTGCACCGCTCGCCTGTCTTCCACCTTTGTTTTTCTTCCCAAACTCCCTGAAAATTGGTTGTACTGTGGTTAGTCAGGATGTCTACATTTGTGGACTTCTGTTTTTTTTATATTGATCTGTAGGCTTTCAAACACATACATCTGTCTATATCTTTCTGTATTTATTTTTTTTGTTCTTAAATGTATCTTTCTTTTTGCCTCAAAAAATGTACCTCTGTCACACACCAGTAAATACAAAAATGCTGTAAAATGCAACATTTATCCCCGACAACACATCTATCTAGTGTCATTGAATGCCAAATTTAATAAATTGAGAGTGAAAGGACTATGCCAGGGGAGTAAGTGCAAGGTCAATGCCACTGGATCTAAGTGCAGAAGCTGGTAAATGTTACCCTGGGGAGGTCGCTGGCCTGAGTCACGCTGTATTTGTCTGGCAGAAGGCCGACTGGCATTTTCTGGATGTAAAAGAACAGTTTGTCCATAGCAGCAAGAACAATTGTGGCTGACAACTTTTCCATCCTCAGATACGGTGACAGCAGCGACGTTTGTAAAGGAGCAAGCAGGTACCATTTGGGCGATTGGGTTTCAGGGGTCACAAGCATGAGGCAGGCAGGTAGTATTGGGTTTCCGTGCTGAGGGGAAATTGTGAACGCCAAATTCGCTGGCATGATCATATGAGAGCAACCTTCTGCCATGTGCTGATATATTGTTCCCTGTCAGGTGTCGTCTTACGGCTCTGAGAGATGGGGTCTCCTGGAAGAGAGAAGTGTCGAGCATGAAGCCCAAAGAATGCTGTGCTGCCACTTTGACTCTGTAGCTTGTGTTCAGAAGGCTGCTGCGCTGTAACACAAATATACTACTGAAACACACACACATACAGACGTGGACAAAATTGTTGGTACCCTTCGGTCAACATTTGAGAGAAAAACTAACAATGGTCACAGAAATAACTTGAATCTGACAAAAGTAATAATAAATAAAAATTCTATGAATCCTAACCAATGAATGTCAGACATTGCTTTTCAACTATGCTTCAACTGAATTATTTAACCACTAGAAAAGAATAAAAATAATGTGACCAAAGGGACATGTTAATCCAAGGTGTGTCCACTAATCAGCATCACAGGTGTCTACAATCTTGTAATCAGTCAGTGGGCCTATATATAGGGCTCTAGGTAGTCCCTCTGTTGTTTGATGACATGGTGTGTACCACACTCAACATGGACCAGAGGAAGCAAAGGAAAGAGTTGTCCCAGGAGATTAGAAAGAAAATCATAGACAAGCATGTTAAAGGTAAAGGCTATAAGACCATCTCCAAGCAGCTAGATGTTCCTGTGACTACAGTTGCACATGTCATTCAGAAACTTTAGCTAACTTACCTGGATGTGGCTGCAGGAGGAAAATTGATGACAGATCAAAGAGACGGATAATCCGAATGGTAACAAAAGAGCCCAGAAAGACTTCTAAAGAGATCCAAGCTGAACTTCATGCTCACGGAACATCAGTGTCAGATCGCACCATCCGTCGCTGTTTGAGCCAAAGTGGGCTACGTGGGAGACGACAAAGGAGGACACCACTGTTGAAAACAAATCATAAAAAAGCCAGACTGGAATATGCCTACATGTTGACAAGCCACAAAGCTTCTGGGACAATGTCCTTTGTACAGATGAGACAAAAATGGAATATTTTGCCAAGGCACATCAGCTCTATGTTCACAGATGGAAAAATGAAGCATATCAAGAACACTGTCCCAACCGTGAAACATGGGGGAGGCTCGGTTATGTTCTGGAGCTGCTTTGCTGATGCAGCAAAGCAGCTCCAGACACAGGGTGTCTTGAATCTGTGCAGGGTACAATGAAATCTCAAGACTATCAAGGGATTCTAGAGAGAAATATGCTGGCCAGTGTCAGAAAGCTTGATTTCAGTCACAGGTCATGGGAAACCCACAACCCTAACCCACAGGAATCGTTTGATTGCAGTGATTGCCTCAAAAAGTTGTGCAACAAAATATTAAGTTGTTGGTACCATTATTTTTGTCCACAGCTGTTTCATGCATTTATTTTTTAAATAAATACATTTTATTTAATTGGTTAAGATTTATAGAATTTTTATTTATCATTACTTTTGTCAGATTAAATTATTTCTGTGACCATTGTGAGGTTTCTTTCATTGACCGAAGGGTATCAACAACTTTGTCCACGTCTGCACACATATACATGTGTATATATATGTCCATGTTATTTATTTTAAAAATTACTACAAGCTTCTTTGTGCATTGCTTTAAAAAATTGCCTTTTTAAATCGGGTAATTCTTTTGGATACACCTTGTATATAAATGTGACTGTGATAGCCTCATCTGGGATCTATCAGGCTATATCTAGGACTAAATTCAAAATCCTGTTTGCAATTCTTACTAAACAAACTTAGTGATATCTTAAATACTTCACATCACCACATTATCCAAAGGCTCTCAGAGTGGAGGCTAACTTGTTGATTCCACAATTTTACAAGGTAGAATGGGAGCTGTCCTGCCTTTTTCACGTGAATCCAGCTCCCAGTTTTAACTCCGGTGATAGACACCCTCATCGTTCAAATTAAGGCTTTAAGCATTGCTTTTTTGATCAAGCTCATAGTTACAACTGGAGCAGGTGACCCTGAACCATCCCTCTTTTTATGTTGCTCGGCCAGCTGGAGGTGGGAGTATCTCCCATGATGCACAAAGTATTTCTCCTCTACTCTCATCGCTTGCACTTCCAATGCATTTATATGGTGCTATTGTATGTTGTAACTGTGAGTCTTCTCTTACCCTCAGTTTGTGCTTCGTCCTGTTTGTGGGCTGTCTTTGCTCTTCTTTTCTCTTATCTCTTTCCCCCATCATCCCTCAGCCGGTTGTGGCAGATGGCTGCCCCTCACTGAGCCTCGTTCTGCTGGAGGTTTTCTCCCAGTTCAAGGGAGGTTTTTTTTTTTCCTGACTGTTGCCAAGTAATTGTTCAAAGTGGATTGATTGATTTCTGTGATTACTTTACACCTTGAGATACATTTTTCTTCTATGACGCTATGCAAGTAAAAAAAAATGAACCAACTGTATAATTGTGCAGTAGTGAGCTTCCTTTACGAGCTCTTTTTTCATACTCATAGTTCATGAAAGAGCAACTACGAGAGCAAAACAGCGAATAACACATCACCGCTTCTTCAGGTTCACTCACAGCAAGGAAGCAGCCATCTGAACGAGTTGGTCTGGATGTTTGTTAGTGTTCGCGGTTGCATTGTGCTTGTGTGTGTGCGTGTGTGTGTCTGTGTGTGTGTGTACCCTCCTTTAGACCTTGTGTACCTTGTCTCGTTTTATTCGGGAACAGCTGTAAAGGGTGAGCTACTATATATATCCTCGGCACTGGTCTAATTTTCCTCTCTTTGAGCTGAACCCACAGTCATACATCCACCTTTCAGGGTCGCTGTCATCCACAACAAATGACAAACTCTCTTAGCGCCTTAAAACCTTTGTGGGGCATTAAAAAAATCCCAAATAATTTCTAGCATTTGTAAAATTTTTCCCTGAGAGGCCCCAAAATGAATAGTTTCCATCCCAGCGTGACCGCTGCGAGGAGGCCGAGCTCTTACCCGCCCGCAGCACGTCCATCAACAGCTTGATGGATGAACTGGTGATAGTCCAAGAGTCAAGTAATTGCACCACAACGGAGTCATTTGAAATATTTAAACAGTGTTGAACATGAATGGCGCGGGCATCCAGTTTCAAAAGCAACCACCGTATACGGCCACTGTGGGAGAAAACGTCCCAGCACCTGCTGACAGAGCTGATTCTGACTGAGCCGCAGAAGTGATGCGCGCACACGTGTCCCAGGAGTTCAGCCAACAGCAAGCAAAACACTCTGAGAAAACAGGCAGACAGGGAGATGTGCTGATGTTAGCAGATTAGCCAAAGTACGTGATTGCATGACAATGTGTAGTTAAAAAAACAACAAGAAAAAAAACCCAGGATGGCAGGATAGTTTAAAGTTTGA
Organism: Hemichromis elongatus; assembly: GCA_015108515.1. Classification (NCBI taxonomy): domain Eukaryota; kingdom Metazoa; phylum Chordata; class Actinopteri; order Cichliformes; family Cichlidae; genus Hemichromis; species Hemichromis elongatus. Next base: position 25,131 of record VUQR01014158.1, on the reverse strand, counting down.
AGTAAATGGTGTCTCTTTCTAAGTGTTTAATATTCATGTCTTGTAAGTGTTGCAGTGTTGTAATCTCGCTGCTTTCTGCTGCGGTGCTGAAGAAATGCTACTTAACCACAAAAAAATGAGCCCACTTCAGTCCATCTGCCTGACTTATAATCACATATGGAGACACAATGCATACAACGCCATCCACAAGCCTAAACTAAGATTTACAAATGTGTTATTTGTTGTTATTTACTTCTCAGACTCACAGCTGAATCCGTGCACAGATATAAAGCAATCAGACTACACATAAAACTATTTTACACCCAAACCTGAATAAAAACTGATCATTTGTGCAGAATTCATTAAGTTCAGCTTTACGAATGATTCATGATCATTTTATCTTTCAAAAACCTTACTGTGTATACAAAGCTCTAAAACTACCCGTACCCTCCCTGTTGCTCACGTACAAAGGCCTAAATGCATGAGTACCAATCACCTGATACGCACAGATCACGTTGCTTGCCCATGTGGGGTTTTGAGACAAATTTCACGCTGCCAGCTTCCAGATCCACATATGTGAGCTGCGTTCATGTCCATGTGTAAAACTGGAACACACGGGCTTTCTCTTGATTCCTTTTTTTTTTAAATAAAGCGAGCATTTTGTCTTCTAAATAAACAGAACAGCTCGTCACCCCTCTTCCAGGAAATACAGATTTAATAATTAAAAGCATTACACTGTAGCCTGAAGGTTAATATATAGGCTAAATAACCTGTTACTACATCCTGAAGTGTCCAGGGTTAGTCATTAGGATAACAATAAAGTTGGCCTGCTATTATGAGAGAATGGTAATATTGTTATATTTTATTGCACATTATTTTTTATTTTTTGAAAATATACAGAGATTAGTTAGCATATACTGCCTCCAGAGGATCGACAGTGATGCACAGTCATGGTATTTTGTCACCTGTGCACTAATACCCAATGTCCCAGCTTTTTGCAAATCTTTGCAAACGCTTGTGGATCATATCGGTCGCATTTGCAATACTTTTGAGACATATTTTTCTCCATAATCACACAGCATAAGAAAACTATAGCTGCATCACTCACCCACCGCAGTCCTCAATTTCACTCAGCTGCTTGTGAGGACGCAAATGTCTGAGTCAGTTGGAACGGACATTAAATGGTCTTTAACCTGCCAGCTCCCTAGTACAAAGTCATATAATGTCTGATTGAGCCCATAGAGCGGGTAATTGTCTGGGCATTAGGTGCTGCTCCCTGCATCCACGTTGAATCAAAAGAAGAAGAAGCAGAAAAAAAAAAGCATTACCTGCACTCACAGACCATCTCCTGCTGCGTGAGAAAGGGCAAACACTAACAAGGCCCCAGTCTGATTCATTCACGCTGTCCAGGTTAAAGTACTTTTGAGGAAGATCCTAGTCCATCACCATCAATGCTATCAGTTACAGGAGTTGAGAGTTTTACATCTGCTCTATGGGTGCACTAAAATGTATTGGATAGAAGAATAAAATAAGCATAATTATATTTGTAAGTAATGAAGATTAAAGATTGTAGTATACTGAGTATTTTTAGAAGCAAGTAAATATATATAAGGTATAAAACACATTAACCGGCAAGCAAATACTCAAGCAAGTAAGATAACTAGACCTGCTTTCAGATCAGGTTCATGTATGGCAGAAAAATGAGCAATTTTTATTTTTTTTTATTTTTTTTTTTTTTAAAAAAGCACCTTTGAAAAGACTTCAGTTTTCTGGATTTTTATTGAATATATTATATTTTTCTTTAATCAACATTGCACATATTCCATTTCAATCACATCTCATATTGCTGTCTACAAAATGTTATGAATGTAGAAAATCCA
>VUQR01014157.1:11325-23556 GCA_015108515.1 Hemichromis elongatus | reverse complement strand
TTGTCTTATTGCTGGTATATTCTGTCTGCGGCTTGGGAAGCAGTATGTGCATGAACCCCCCACAAAAAACCCAAAAGAAAAACAACAACTAGCGATAAAGAACCTCTCCTGGGCTGGCTTCACTAAATGAGTTCAAGCAGCTGCAATATACAACCAAATCCTCCAGTCTCAGTTCAACCTGAGCGCTGCCTCATGCGACTGGTGTCTGTCAACCTGACTCTGACAAATACCACCTTGGAAAAAAAAAGAAAAGTGCTATTTCTCACCTTTTCTGCCTCTGGCTACAAGTATAATTTGGGAGTTATGTGAATGTACCTGTGAGAACTCCATTCTTCTCGCTGGGCTCACTCCAGCTGACTTTGAGTGAGGTGTCCAAGATCTCGGTGAAACTCAGATGACCCACTGCACCGGGGGCTGAATAGGGACAAATAAGAATAATGAGCACGCCTAAGAGGCTTTGAGCCACAGGTGTGCAGCTGATTCACTACAATCTGGAAATAGCCACTACTAGAGTTTGGACTTAAAAATTTGGAAAAAAACTGCGAGTACGAGCCAGGGTACACTGGGAATTTTTTAATGCTTCGCAAATATTCTGCAAGGGAACTATATCCCAATTATGATGACGCAGAATATGCTCATTCATTAGCACTTTTCTACAACTCCTTACTGCATGAATAATAGATCTTGCCCAAAGGATGTGTTACTGTGAGATGCATGTGTCCCCTTGCCACCGTGGGAGAGGGAAAAGTGTGGAAGAAAAGTCACTTACTGTCCTCATGCGTCCTCAGTGCTTTAGGCGGGCTGCGGGGGCCGTCTCCGGGTGTTGTGAAGCACAGCACAGAGGTGTAATACTCGGTGAACTTCTTCAGACCTGTCACATATCCCACATGGACGCTGTCCTGGAAGTTCGGTCGTACTGTTACCATGGCAACCTCGTCATCCTTGCCAGGTTCCCAGGCCAGCAACTAAAGTGGGGGAAAAAAACAATATAAAAAAAGAAAAAAGAAAATTACCCACACAGTTGAAAATAAAGAAGCTAATCCTTTTTCTTCTGTAATAATTCTCACAAAACTAACAGTAGTGTCTCTCTATGGTGGTCCTAAGCCACTCCGAGGAGATATTTGGCATCACAGTTCTCCCAAATATATTTAGAAAAATGCCCTAAAGAGGTTTTGACTGGGGGAGAGTGACTGAATAACTCCGCCAATGTAGGCTCAAGAGAGACATGATAGCATCCCATCATTGCACACCATATAGCATCTACAAATGGGGCCGGGATTGACCAATTAGCTGCTTGGTAATGAGTCCCAATGGCTTGTCTATTGGGTTGTTTCCAGTTTTCAGAGTGAGCGAGCTTCCAGGGAAGTAAAGAATTGGCTAGAGGATGTCAGCGGGACAAATGCTTGATTGTCCGCCTTCATTTCCCAGCTCTCCGCTCTGCTTTTGCCACACTTTCTATCATCGTCCACACTATCTACCTCCCCTTTTCTCATTGCTTCTTAAGTCTCCTTCCCGGGAGAAAATCCTGGTATTTAAAATTCAGATTGGGTCTTTACAGTATGACCCTTCCACCAAGCTGACTAAGACTTGTGGACTGCCATTCAACAGACAGACAAAGAGAGAGAGAGAAGAAAAACCCAATAACATAATTAAGTCTCAGTGGAGTCAGCAGAAAAGTACAACTGCACCATGGATGCAGTTTTGAGAATCCCTGTGGGCTACATTTATTCAAGGTGCACACAAGAGGGGCAGAGATAGCCTACATTTGAGAGCCTCTGACAAAATAATGAAGACATTTATCATTATGGGCACGCAGCCTTACAAAGTTACATATGAGAAATGTTTGTAAGGATAAAGAGAATGACCTCAGACTGACAAATCGGTGAACAGAATCCATTGTTCACACTGGCACCAAATGTCGTTAACCCCCCTGGCTTTTCAATCCCCTGTGCTACATGTAATACTACATGATCAACTGTGACAGGTCTGCCAATGGACGCGATGACTGGTGGTGTTGACACTGCGGCGTCTACTGACCTTGTAGCCCTGGTTAATGCCGTTGATGAACTGGGGGTTAGGGGCTGTCCACGTAAAACGGATAGTTGTTGAGTTGACCGCCTCGGCCTGCACGTTGCCCGGAGCTATGGTGGGCACTGGGATGGATGAGGAGAGGAAGAAAAAGTGAGACGGAGCGGAAGAAAAAAATAGAAGGAGGACAAAAGGCAAAAAACAAGGGTGTGACAATGCCTTTCAATTCGCTGTTGGAAGTCTGCCTGCATCTGTTTAGATGTCAGTATTGATTGCTGCTGCGTGGGTCAGGGCAGATACCACCATTACTCTCTCTCTCTGCTACTTAAAGCTTCCACCAGAACTCTTTGTGGGTTTGTTTGCAATCGAGTGACCTATTTATGGATTTTAGAGTCAAGTCGTTTGTGTTTCTTACAAAGAAGACAACAGTTAGTACTAGCTTTTTCTTGATTTACACATCTTAAAGACAAGCTGATTGAATTTCATAAAAAAAAAAATATATACATGCATGCTCACTGAATAATTGGACATTAAATAAGAAGCAAAGAGATATTACTTATGAGTGCTTACCTCCTTGCAGGGTCCACTCAGTGACCTTATGGCTGAAAGTGCCCAAACCTGCCCCATTGTAGGCAGCAACCTCAATCTCATAATTAGTCCAGATGATGAGGTCTTCAAGCAGCAGTGTGGTCACATCTGGGCTGGAAATGTTCTTGATTTGGTAGTCCACAGGCAGCCCAGTGAGACGGTACCTGTGATAGACATGCATAAACGTGCAGACATGCAGAAGATTGGACACCTGTTCTGGAGGAGAGTCCGTGTGTTTGCAGATTTTTCTACCTTATCTCTGACAGTTTAGTTGTTTCACTGACAAAGACACTACTATTTTACCTGAGCCCAGCAGTACATTAGAATCCCTGCTAGGGGGAGACAAAGTACTAGCCAACAAGCAATTAAAAAAACTGACAGCACTGACTGTTGTCTGGAAAACACCTGCTGTTTTATTTGGATGTAATGAATAAAAAGCCTGACAGAAAACCAAACTAATTACATGCCTACAGGATTTACAGTCAGTTTGGCATATTGCTGACTTTACCTAATAGACTTGCTAAAGTTTTTTAAGTCAAATCAGCCGTTAAATTTAGTTTTGTTTTTTTTCTCTCACAGACAAGATCTGCATGTATATCTTTAAATACAGCGGTAAAGAAGTGAGCTGCTGCTAGGAGCTTTCCACTCCACAACCAAAGACGTAAATTAAAATAGGCGGATCAATAATATATACACTGGTAATAAATTTAGAAGAATACTTTACACATTACAAAACACTGTATCAAAGCATTCTGTCTGTTCAGTTAGAAAGTGCAAATGCAAAAATACGAAGGTCACAAATCAGAAATGAAATCCATCACGCAAGAACACTGATAAATAAAGAACAATAGATGAGCACACCACTTTGTAACTTCCTTTGAATATAAAAAAATGATCAAATTTCCACTACACTGACTTGAGAAAGCACTTGGAGTTCCTCATTTTACAACACGGACCATCAGAACTGTGTAAATTCCCACCTTTTAAATAAATGCAAGAGATAGGGAGGTGTCTGTGGATAATGGAGAGAGATTTTACCGGACGATGTAGCCTCTGAGGATGCCGTTTTGGTGGCTTTCCGGCGGAGGCTGCCACTGGATCATGATAGATTGGTTGGTCCGACCACTAGCGATGACATTTTGAGGAGGAGCACTGGGCGGCTCCTCTGGGAGAGAAACCCTGCAGAACACACGCACATAAATATTGCACTGACATGTGATAACTCGTGTGTAACACTGATCATCTATTTCTGCTGGGAAATCTTAAGCCCCAGTAGAGTTTGCAAGGATTTTGAATTGGCAAAGGGCTGTTGGCTGGTCTCGAAGCATGTGAGATGAGGGGCTTTAGGTCCTGGCAGTCATGTACCAGCCTCGTAAACATTTGTATAGACCAAGTCCTTTTCTCAGCATAATAACTTCCCCCATAAAACCCCTTTCAGGAATAGCCCAAGGAAGAGGAGTCCGGTGGGATGCACCACAACAGGTCCAGTCCACAGAGGTCCCACTCACAAAGGTCTAATGCAACCCCAGAGATCCCAAGTCCATACCTTAATAGGTCAGAGCTTTTTTGTTGGCACAAGGGAGACCAGTAGTTATTAAGCAGGCAGGATTTTAGTTTTAATGCTCCAGCGACTCGCTGCAAATCTTTAAAAAATTAGAAAATTCCAGCTGAAGCATTTCCCCTTACACTATCTTCTGTCTCATAACTGTGTCCTTCCATATCCTTTTGTTTGTGAAAAAACTGTCGCCATTTCTTGTTTGCTTTTGCTCTCCAAAATATGTGCAATACACACCTTGAAATCACCTCTGAGAAAGTAAAAGGATACCTAGGCTACCTAAAAAAAAAAGCTATATTTCTACTGCAGTAAAACACCCCTGTGTGCGTGGGGAGAAGATGCGTATGAGAGATCACTGGCACTGACTTAGTCCCAAATGGTCTCATGGAGAGTTCTGTGCTGCACCCCCTGTGACACACAGATGAAGCTCCCTATGGCTCTCCTATGTCTTGGGAGCTCCCAGCAGGAGCCGGCGTGACAGACTGGTGGAGGAAAAGAACGGAGGCAAGAAGGGATAGGGAGAGCAATCAGTGCTTGAAGTTGTGTGAGGCCACAGAGAAGCCAATAGCGGTTTCGCCTCAAACCTAAATCCACCCTGTGGCTTTCCAAGTCAGTAGGTGTTTGTGTGTTTGAACATGTGTGTTTGAAAATGCGTGTTTACATGCAATTGCGCACGTTTGTATGTGTATTCTCCTTGGGAGGCTTACACGTATATCCCTCTTCTCTCGACTCTTGACTGAAGGGATCAGTCAATCCGGTTGTCTAGGAAACAGATTTCATATACACAATATACTGTTTACTAACAACCAACAAAGTTCTGCTTTGACTCTTGTTTTTTTGACATTGCTTAGGTTTCTCACTGCTACTGCCAATTAAATGGTGCGCTGAAAGGGACAAAAAAGCTTTTAAAATGTTGATGTGAGATATAAAAAGTGCCTTTAGCTCACCGGTCTGTCTCCTTGCTAAACTGTCCCTTTCCCACATCATTAACAGCACAGAGGCGGAACTGATAGGAGCGAGCTGGGATCAAGCCGTTGACCGTCACTGCCATGGACTCTGGTTCAATATTGGCCAGCAGGATGGCCCAGGGAGCATCTAGAAGACAGAAAATCAACTTTTGCACACACAAATACACACCTCAGTGATTGCTATTGTTACGGTCAGAAAGCAGTGCTGCATTCCAAAGAATTTTACCAATTGAAAGGGAGTTTCAATGCAGTTTAAGAGCAGTAACAGTATTGGTACCCACAGGGAAATACTGTTACTGTTACATTTAAGTATTAAGAGCAGGGAGCAGCTAACATGCAGCACCCTGAGATCAACTCCAGATTCCAGCCAGTGCATTTATCAAGGGGACAACGACAGCAGAATCAGCCTAGCATGTTTTTGATGGCAGGAAAATCTGGATCCTCAGTTATTCAGGGACTTCTTCCAAATTGGCAAACCATTACTGTTAATGCTGTTTACCTCACCTCTCCTTTTCTCTTTGATTCCACAAAACGATACAAAGCAAAAGTCCCAAAAGCACTGTTTCTGTTTCCCTCTTACTCCGTGACACTGACAAACACCAGTCGCGCTCGTGCAGCTCAGCTTACGAGATGTCAGAGAAGACAGCGTTTAAGCTGTGGAAGCATTTACTTTATTTTGAAGACGAAAGACACGACAGTGAAATGCTAATTGCGTGCCTGGGTGATAATAAGTGTCAGCTGCACAGAGTTCTACTTCACATTTAATAACGGACACCTGCAAGATTAGCACAGATGCTCCGCGGCCCATGGAGGAGGGAAATGATGCTGGTGCAACAGCTCTGAAACGACACCGGCTAGTTTTTAGCTCAGCTAAAGCTGTAAAATCGGAGGAAAATTAAGGTGCTTGGCGCTAGTAATACGACAGAGGAGATGCTACCAATATCTACTCTCTATAGGCAAAAAAGGCAAAATCTCCAGTAAGCTACATGGGCTACATGAAGTATCCCAAAGCGGTGTTACCTTTGTGTTATGCTGATATTATGCCAGTCAAACAAATTGCTTATAACAACATTTTTTCTTCATCGGGTTACTTTTCAGTGCTAATCATCGCATTATGAAACTTTTGTGAGTATTATAACCTAACAGTGACAAGCACCCGGTTTCAGCGTATTTAATTTGGTGATGCAAACTGGATTAGAGTGACTGCGCTATAGCTCACAAATCCATCCTGAGCCTAAATGCAATGATGGACACTCCTAATTAGTAATATTGATCATGATCTCAAATTCTATTTGATCCTCTTGTAATGTTTTGCTGCATTTGTTTGCATTTAAGCTCATTGGGAAAAACACCGTCAACACAGGCGTCTGTCAGCGTGAAGAAACGGAAATCTAACCCAGCCACGGTTAGCCTCTTTTTAACTCACTGCTGCACTGTTAATCCCATGAGTCGAGTTCCCCAAACCTAACTCATACAATAGAAGGTAGAGAAGGATGCAGGAGAAGGATGCATGACTGTAACAGACGGGGATATTTCATGACTTACTGTTCTCAGAAACCTCCAGGATATAGCGGATGAGGGGACTGTTGCCATCAAACGGCTTGGCCCAAGCCAGGTCGATGGCTCTTTTTTCAGATTTGCTCAGCACGGCTGTAGGGTTCTCTGGGGCATGGGGCAACTGTCTGCAGGGAACAGCCGGACAAGAGCGATAAATAAAAGAATTTCTCCATTACAGCAAACAAACCGAGGAGACAAGGGAGTTAGCGAACATTTCGTTTTTCTCTGAAGATCGCTTGTACAGATATAAAGTAAAGTAGAATCTTTTGTAAGAGAGAGATCAGTTAGACAGGTGATGAAATGTGGCGAGACGAGACAGCAAAGACGGTTCCTTGTCAAGATGGACACACAGGCAAACAAAACGAGATGGATATCACCGGAGGGAGGAAAGGGATTGAAAGGCATAAGGAGACAGATAGAAAGAAAATGCACAGGGAGACATGAATAAATGAGGCCAAAGCAGAGGATCATTAATTCATTCAGCCATAAATTCAGATAAGCACAGACAGATTGATAGATAAACCTTATAGCAATGAATTGATATAGACAGTAACTCAGTCAAAAGGCAGGCAGCCAACAAGACGGCCGATAGCACGATAAACAAAGACAGAAACAATCAGTCAGTCAGTCTGGCAAACAGAAAGTTTGATGTCACATTCACATTCGATTCGCTCTCTCTGCTGCGGCTCTCTGTGTGCCAAAGTATAACAGTAGCAGGCAAAGTTATGCGGAAGCAAGGGATTTGAGAATAAAAACAGAAGCGCTCGTGCATGCATGTGTAGTATCGGAGACGGGGAATGGAGGCGGAGGTCCCCTGGGGCTGGAAGTGTGTCAGGTGAGAATGAGGACAGGGGAGGTGAGGAAGAGCAGGCGTCACTTAAGTGAAAATGAGTCAGCGGTGTCAATAGGAACAGACAGAATAGCAGTGGAAAGCTGATGGTGGTAAGCACTCATGTGTCTGGCGCTCGCACGTGTGTATGCGTGTAAATGTCTGTGCTGCGCCTCTGCGTGTGTGTTTGTTGTCTCTCCACAAAGAACACGTTGCTTCCTGTGTTTTTACACCGGAGAATATTGGAGAAACAAAAGGGTGAGAGAAAAAAGGAAGGCCGGTAAATAGAAAGCCGCACGACGGCGATGGTGAATGATGGCAGGGAGGGAGGGAGGGTCGTTACCTGACACGGAGGTGCGCGCTGCGGGAGTCGTTGCCTCCGACAGAGGTCACTCTGCATGTGTAGGTGCCTATGTCACCTGACCAGGTTTGGGAGATGTGAAGCGTACCATCTGCGTCTAGCCGCATGCGGGGGATGGACTGAACGTTTATCACCGAGCCCTCTTTTTCCCAGACATGCCTGGAATACAAAGACTTTAGTCAGCTGGCTTGTTAAATGTCATTAACGTCGTCATCATCATCTGCTGCATCCATTCCTTCGACTGCATCAGTCAATCAATTTAAACACAATTTAAAAAGGGAAACTGTGGTATTCATCAGCCTCTGTGTGTGTGTGTGTGTGTGTTTTTTACCATTATTACAATTAGTCACAATATAGAATTACTCACCACCTGCACGCCAACTGCAAATACCCATACTGCATCTTAAGCCCATTCAATTAAATCCATGAAATTATCTGTCAAAAGTCGTTTCTAGTATATTTCCACAAGCTATCACTGAGTAATTTAATTGCCACCCGCTGTAGAGTGGAACTTATCAGGTATGTATATATGTATGTCACCTTCAGATTGCAGGTTAACTCTTTCTGACAGTAAAGCAAAGAGTAAACTGAGGTTTCGGTTGTCTTTTATTCCACCACAATCCAAGAAAAACATGTCATTAGTGTGGGTTTTCATCTTCCTCTCCCCTGCCCCTTCAAACTCACCATCACAGGTGCCCCGCGTGTCACCGCGGCTGACGGGTGCATATCAAAACAACCGATTCGCGTTCATCAAAACTGCACGGCGCAAAAAACGTGGCTTCAAATGCAGCTTTCTCCTCCGAGTAGAAAGGGACTATTGATCGCTACTGATGTCAGCTACACGCTTGGAGTTCACTACATTTTCTGTGGAAGGGTTGTTTGTCGCGCTGCTTTGGGCAGCAGCTGTAAAGTATTGTGCGAGGGACTCTTTATGTAAAGAAATACGTACATGCTGGCTGCTGACGAACATGGTTAACAGGCGTAGGTGTGTGTCTAGGTCACAGGTTTCCTCTCTGTAGTAACAGCAATTCAGTACATGCATTTATTTTTGTGCGACCCTTAACCTTTCCCTATAGCAGAATTGTAGTGGTGAAAATAAGATAATGAGAGTACTAAATGTCATACACAACCAAGAGGATGAAGCTTCTTTATTAGCCGATCTAGAAACAAAAGGCTCAACTGCATAGCTTTATTAGGTATTAAACATGTAAGAAATACAGAAAAATAGGTTAGGATGAGTGTCATTTTGGTTATTATAGTCCGGTTAATCTATTTTAATCTTCTCTTCACCAGGAAGATGTGGCTGAGTCCCTTAGAAGTGATCCAGATAGTGGTGCAAAGGTCCTTCTAACTAGCCTTCACTTTTTTTTTTTTAATGCTAAATCGCGATCAAATTGAGAAGTCAAGTCGGCACGGTCAGGCACCCGCATTCATTAGTAAAGGTCTCTGGGGTCTCTGCGGTCTTCTGATCAGTGTGTGTCGGTCGAATCTTTCTCCTGGCGTAAACTAAAAAAAGACTCTGCAGCTTTTGAGGATGTGGTTCCTACATTATGAAACTCGTTTTTTTGATCTGCGGACACCGTGGGCACGGGCACATTTAGAGGACAGGGCTGGCAAAATATCAGATTTGTTGTTGTTGTTGTTGTAATTATATATAAAAAAAAAGGTTCTTCCAAAATCATATATCGAAGTAAGTAAGTAAGTTTTTTGTTTTTTTTTAAATATTGCCCCAAACAATGAAAAATGCATCTGTGACACACACTGACTTGCCCCTGATGAACAACTGTACACAGGGATAGGTCTTGAGCTTACAAGAAAAACTATCATAACCACCATAAAAAGTATGAAGAATGAAGAAATATAATACTGGCTAAAAAAAAAACCACAAGCGTGGCAGCAAATGTCTGAAGGAAACGCGGGCTGCAAACTGTGAGTGTTTAAATTAATAGGGCTACCAATGAACGCCCCATCATTAAGGCACAGGTAGAGCTTACTTTAATTAAATTAGTGTGCTGCTTAGATGGATTCTTGTGCTATTTCAGGTAATTTCAGGTATTTTCTCTCAGCTGCAAACCTGACAGCTTGTATAACTGTTCCAGGAGCAAATACAGAGAAAATAGAAATAATTCAAATCTTGCCTACAAGGTAACGTCTTAGGGTAAGGTCCCTATATAAATGCCTACAGTACACTGAAATGGCTTTGAAACTGTTTTCTGCCAGGAGGGGAAAAAAAATGAATCAAGGAATGAAGCTCCCTCTGATACGAATCCGTATCTCTCACAGATATAAGACGTGACAGCTTAGCTTGGGTAAAACATATTCACCTTTGGTGGGACGGGTTAATCAGGAAGACAAACCGCACGGCTTACTTTGCTTCTCTTCACTTTTTCTTTTGCTTGTTTGCATGCATTAGCTCCTTCCTGGTGTTGCTTGCTTTCAGTATTTGACTTTTCACTATTGGATTTGCTGTTTTTTGCCCTTTTTCATTAAAAACTAAAGAAAAAGAAACAAAGGGAACAACTCACTTTCACAACCTGCCTATTCTATGTTTGACTCCTTTTTTGAGTTACAGTATCTAGGTGGCATCGGTTTCACTATTAGCCCGAATAAATTGTTGTATTTAAATATGCGCCTTAATAAACCTGTGTTTCTAAATGGACCCTTACCTGACTGTCACACTTGGGTCGTGTGTGACTCCACAGTTCATAATGGCTTTAGTTCCTTTGATAACACTCTGTTCCTGTGGGGGGATGGTAATCCGGGTGCGAGCTGCGGACACAAAATAAAGAAGAAAAGAAGAGAGAGACAGAGACGGAGAAAAAGACGAAGGAAGTGAGAGAGGAGAAAATGGTCTACAAAATGTCTTTCCTCAGAAGAACAATAGCAAAAAAAAAATGAATTTCAGAAAACTCATTTCAGTCGAAATGACTTGCTCCTGGTTTGTATTTTGTCTTTTGATGGCTTCTTGAAGAAAACACCAAAATGATGACTCCAGACTTGCACAGAAGAATGCTTTTGTATTTAGCAATTGAGGATTCCTTTGTTATTATACAGCACAACCTTGTTTCCCGCTAAACACGTGTCTCTCAGTAAAACTGTGCTACTCTTTCATTTCCTCTTCTTATCACAAAGTAAGGACTTTTTCAACACATTACATCAGGTATATGTGTTTTTTAAAAGCCCACTTACCCCAAACAACGAGGTCAGCAGACGCCTCGTCAATGCCCCTGGAGTTGCTTGCCATGCAAGTGTAAGTCCCGGCATCAGAGATGTGCGAAGGCGAGATGAGCAAGCTGCCAGATTCGAGCAGGGTGAACCGGGGCAGCTGGACTGAACCGCTGGCTAACACACGCTCACCTGACATATGCGAACAGGCAGAAGTGGTAGGCAGAGAGAAAAGGGTCACACAGAACAGAAGGGAAATAAATAGAGAAAAGCAGATTGTCAAAAACAAGGACGGCGCTTCCCCTGATCTGCTATTGGAATGCAAACACAAAAACCTGGCAAAAGGTAAATCCCAGTAAAGGAATCAAATCAGGCTTTATTTGTTAAGCCGCAGCAAACTGTGGTCCCAATGTTTTAGAGATAACAGACATCACAATCCCTTGTGCTGTGTGTATGTGTGTAACAGAGACCTTTTTGCCAGGTGATAGCTGGCCTTGGAGCTCCTGAGGTCTCACAGTGCAGAATGACTGACATCCCGTCGATCACGGTGCTATCAGAGGGTCCGGCTGTGATATTCGGGGCAATGCCTGAGGGTAGACAAACACACACCGAATAAAGGAAGCTCAGTACAGTAACGCGAGAGGGTAAGAGGGTTACAGAGGTGAGAGAATAACTGTCTGTGGCAAAGCCCCACTTCAAACGTATTTCTTGTAAGCACCAGCCTGCTGCAGTGTTTAGTCGATGCTTTGTCCCACTAATTCCAAACGGATTGACACAGGCTTCACCTCGGTGCCATAACCGTCTGCTGCCGGTCTATTTTTCGCACCCGCAGAGATAGCGGATATGAAAGGAAGGAAAAGAAAATGAACGGAGAAGAAGTATAGACAGAAAAGGAAGGCAATTTGTAGATAACTAAAATCCGTATTTATGATATGCAATAAATCAAAGCTTTTATGGGATGACAGAAAACTGTATCACTCCCAGAGGAAAGGAGGAGTAGGGAGTTGTCATAGGTGCGCTTCTAATCTCAGGACACAGGGAGTAGGGCTGAAGGAGAAGTACAAACATGATTGTGTTGACAAAAAGGAAGACGATAAGATGAGATCATAGGAGGTGGAGTGGGGGGGGGGGGGGGGGGAAGGGGGGGGAAAAAAAGGGGGGGGGGGGGGGAGTTTGGGCA
>VUQR01014156.1:0-22340 GCA_015108515.1 Hemichromis elongatus | reverse complement strand
CTGTCTCAGCTGTGCTACACACTCACACACACACATACACACACACACACACACACACATATATATATATGTATATATATATATATATATATATATATATATATATATATATATACACACACACACACACACACACACACATATATATATATATATATATATATATACATATATATATATACATATATGTACATATACTCAATAAATAGCAGGAAAGGAAGAAGGAAGAACGTGTTAAGTGGATGAATTGTACAGAGAGATGACCACAGGCAGGAATGATTTCCTGTGTCGTTCAGTGGTGCATTATGGGTAACCTCAGTCTCTCACTGAACGTGCTCCTGTGACTGACCAGCATGTCATGGAGTGGGTGGGAGGTGTTATCCAACATTGTCTTTATCTTGGACAACATCCGCCTCTCCGACACCACCTTAAGGGAGTCCAGCTCCATCCCCACAACATTGCTGGCCTTACGGATCAGTTTATTGAGTCTGTCGGTATCTGTGACCCTCAGCCTGCTCCTCCAGCATGCGACGGCGTAGAGGATTGCACTGGCCACAACAGACTCGTAGAAAATCCTGAGCATTGTCCGGCAGATTTTGAAGGACCTCAGTCGTCTCAAAAGACGACTCTGGCCCTTCCTGTAAAGTGCTGTGGTGTTTTTAGCCCAGTCCAGTTTATTTTCTATCTAAAGAGATTACAGAAACCACTGAAATTGGGTTAGGAACTGTCCACTAAAAAGTGGAAGGATAGGGGTGAGCCATCGTCTTTGAGAAGGAAAAAAAATCCTGAATGATCGTGATCGGCGATCGCTTTGGTGAAATCAAAGCAAAGAAAAACAACAGTAGACCTCAGGGCTATGTTTAATAGTGAAAGTAAGAGCATTTCCACACGCACAATGTGAAGGGAACTCACTTAACCTACAGGGGGCGTCTGTGTGGCACTCCCGATTTTGCTCCTGCCTGCCTCCTGCCTCCTGCTCGCTTCATTTATGTGTCCCGAACCTAACAGGTGTTCACTCGTGTGTTTGAGAAAAAGTGTTCATTGTTTCCAGAGAGACATTTGGCTCAATAGTCCTGAAATAAAAGACTCTTGGAAACAGTGGGAATATTTCTACGGTTGGCCATGCTGGGAACAGAGCAAGAAGGTCACTGCTATGCTCCAGTGACCATTTAGAGGCACTTTGGTGTAAAACGGACCCGGCCTGACAAATGTCATTAAAAAGGAAAATATCTGGCTGAAGCAGGAGTGGAGGAAGTGGACTCTAATATGCAAACTGAAGTAACTGACATAAACACCACCATGTGACTCTACATGTGCCAAGGCACATAAATATGGTGCAGGTGAGGCGGTTTTGAATGAGAGGAAAGAAATATGGGTTGACATTTGGACCCAGGTCGGCTTCACTCACTGGCACTAATGGATCCTCAGTCGGCTGCACATACAAATAAGCTGCAGCTGGAGCTGTTAGGGGAGCGATAAGCTGCACACAGCATATCTGAGAAAAAGGCAAGCCTGCCTGTGCATCTGTGTCCAGAGGGGTGAGCTTTCGAGCCCACTGCCTTTCAGGATGGGCCAGCAGAAGTAGCGGAAATGGGACTGATTTTTATCATAACAGATGATGAGCTATTAAGTCCTTATGAGGAGAATAAGTAGATTCATTAGACAATATTCTTTCTTACAGCATCTCCAGTGGATACACTGTAGCCATTAGGTCTGCAGTTTATTTTTTATCTTTCTATTCCGCATTTAAAATGATGGTTAAATTGAAGTAATTAAGACACCAGCTTTGAAGCTCAGTAAGCTACAGTGGGGGTGGCATTTTGTTTTTCTCTTCGCTTCTTTGAAATTCAGTCTCACCGCCGAGCCCCGATTCTGACTTCTTTCACATTCATCCACGGCTTCGGATCAAATTCTAATTACCCCGTGCTCTTGTAGCAGCGGAGGGCAAAACAAATCAACCCTGCATCCAAAAAAACCAAACAAAACCCAAATAAAATCCTACAGCAATCACAATACTGGCATGATGAAATTCTCTGAAAGGCTCGGTCTCATCCCCCCCCCCCAAAAAACCAAAAACGAGACAACCAGCCTGTTCACTTTGTGAGAAGCAGGCTGAAACACGAGCCAGGTGCATCGCAAGCGACCAGAAAACCCAGTTATACATTTTATCGTTTGGAAAATTACATTTGGAGAAACTAAAAGCCATCACATTGATAAGGTTTCAGATGCACCCACACAGACTTTTAGAGCGGCGCTAGCTTTAGCAGAGACGTGCATCAAAACTGTGGAATACTGTATATACCTAGAATGATGAAATGTCACTGCTGTTAATCTGTGAAGTCCAAAAGACATCAGTCACACAGGCATTCATCCTTTTTTCCTTTTTTAAAGAAAGCTAATAGAATATAATCCAGATCACCCCAGGATTTAGAAGGACTAAGGTAGAAAATGCAGGCATGGTACGGAGGATGACGCGACTCCACTTTTGTATTCCCTAAAGATCCCTAATGTGCAATTCCTTGTCTGCCCCAGAAAGCCACTGATGCATTGCATTTGTAAGAAATTCATAAAACAGCTGAGGCTAAACTCAACAGAAGCATTAGTAATAACAAACTGAATGGTCAGAATGACTCATGAGCTCAATTATGGAGTTCGGCAAGATTCAGATGGTTTCCTAGATTTGCCGAAATACTTAAAACACTCCGACGGAGGGAAATATTACAAGCGTGGCCTAACATGAACTCCTACACGATAAAATATGTGTGCACTGGCACATATGTGGAAACGGCTGTGCATATTGTTCGGCATCGGCATGCGCACGCTCGGAAGGTTCTGTACAAGTGAGTCAGTGTCTGTTTAAACGTGGAGCGCTCCTCCTAATTGTGAGGATTGAAGAGCATCATTGCATGACTGGCCAAGGGACGTGCTGCAGTGACAGCTCAATCTTTGCACTTTGATTAGTAACTGGGAGTCGTGGAGGATCAGCAGGTTTGAGGCTATTTCTTAGATTTTCCTGTTGTAACCTCAGTTTTTCCTCCTCTTTTAGCTCATCAAAGGGGCCAAAATGAAAGTGGCTGGGATTTGTTAATTATTAAATCCATTTTGATGCGATCCAGAGTGTTTATGACTCATGTTACAGCACATTCATTTATTTGCATAGAGACGCCCTTAACTTTTAGTAAAGACTAACTCCTGCACATCAAATATCATGCTGAAAGTGTACGTGGATATCAACCAAACAATATTGGCAAATAGTACATATATGATTAAAGCATATAATATATATTTTACTCAGAAATAAGCATTCACTGGCTGCAGTTGGTTTCTGCATTTTGACAACATGACCAATCAGGATCTTCTGTGCAAACACATTAACCAGTAGAATTCAGCTAAGTCAGAAAACGTATTCTGGGACCAGGTTCAGTAGTTCAGAAATTACTTCTTGATTAAATAAAACTTAAAAGCACTTCAACAAATGGAAGCTAAAGGAAGCTGCAGTTCGCAGTAAGCTCGTTAGCGGCACGTTAATCAGTCTCTAGAGCCTTTCATTTGGCTCATATGTGCAGGTGGAAAGTGAGTTCAGCTGCGGCTGAACATCATCACATCCACGATGCCTGATCTTGTTCCAGGTGAACTGAATATGTCGGAAAGTGTGGCTGTAATCCAACCCACCAATAGAAAGCCACATGCATATTTTCAGGTACAAGTTCAGGCTTTTTATTTAGGAATTTTGCCAACTTCTGTTAACCAGACAGTTTGAAATCCAACAGTAACATTCGCAGTAATTAGTCATCTGGGATCTCAGAGTCGGAGTTTATCTACAACCTCAGCAAGAAGTCTCTCAGCAGCCACTAAAGTGCCACCGACTCCCAGTGTAATTTATAAGACGAGCGTTATGTGTACACTGAAGTGTTTCCCGTTAGAACAAAATCTGTATCGCAAACGTTTCTGTGACAATGTCCTCTTGCAGCTCCACTGAGACTCTGCGGCAGACAAATGGCCTTCACACGCCTTGTCTCACCTTGATAAAGTGTCCACCGGGGGCTCCACTTTCCCCTTTTGATTAAGCGGCAATCACATACTCGCTCACAGAAGCACGCGTGCGCCTACTGAGAGTGTTTACACGGACCACAAGAACTAGACTGATGCATCACAGTGACAACACTGAGAAGGAGACAGCATATTCTGCTTTCTGTCGGTCTTCCATGTTCCCATAAATGTATATCTGTGTGATTTACATTGAAAAGGAGGAGAATAAATGCATTCCATCATTGCATTCACCCTACTGTTCCATTATATTAAGTAATAGGACTAGTTGAGCTCATGGTCAGGAAGCTGGTTATGATCTCTGTGGCCACAAGGAGGTGCTTGAGTAGCTAACCACCAAGCATGAGCTGATGGAAGGATCTGAGAAACAGGACCAGCACGCTTTCCTATATCATTATGTTTTTATTGAGGAAATCACATTAAATTACTCTGCACAAATTCATCAGTCCTTACAGTCAGTGTTTTAATCAGTTTTTACTGCATTTCATTCTTTTAATTTTGATTATACAAAACAAACATCTGATGGGGTTTTTGTTGCTGGGTGAGGAAACAAAAGAAAAATGAAAAAAAAATTGGAGGAATATAAAGGAAAATGTATGAAAGCATTTTTCAGGGATTTAAAAAACAATTTAAGACATTTTAAAGTCAGGGTCTAAAAAAAATTTCATTTCATGTTTTAATAAAGCGTATAGTGCGATGTAGATGTAAAGAACATCCTTTTCTACAGGACAAGTTGTCCTTAGAATTCATAACTGATGCTTTTAGATCATAAATATATAATAATTTCTTCTTTCTAATCTATATGGATCTAATTCAATCCCATTTTAATCAAGCCAAACATTAGGCTGGTGAAGGCTAAATCCAGTAACTGGTTAAAAGTGAGCAACTTATTGAGTTGTTAGCCCAAAGGAAAAGAGATGGTAACATGATGGTAAACCTTTATCTTCTCAAAGTAATGTGAAAATGACCTTTGTTTATTATCATCATCATCATCATCAATATCATCATCATCATCATCTGTGTATATTTGTGTGGATAACGAGTTGCTGTACAATCAGATTAATGGGTCTTCCCTTTCTTTGCTTGGCTGATTCTAAATTTTAATTGAGCTATTTGAATTTACCAAGTGTGTGTGTGTGTGTGTGTGTGTGGACGGGTATTAATATCTCGTGGGGACCAAAATCCCGGTCCCCACGAGTTTGAAGGCATTTTTGAGACTCAAAATGTGGTTTTAGTGTCAGGGTTACAATTAGGTTATGGTTAGGGTTAGGGTAAGGAGCTAGGGAAAGCATTATGTCAATGAGATGTCCCCATAAGTTATGAAAACCCAACATGTGTGTGTGTGTGTGCGTGCGTGCGTGCGTCCTTCTGTATCAAGTCTTACCCCAGTCCTGCCAGATCTGACACCAGGTTGCCCAGAGCAGCAGCTGTAGATGAATGGAGAAGCAGAGGCATGGGTTACAGACAAGCATGAAGCTGGTACCTGGAGAAGTATAATACCTGTGATTTCACAACTGTAGAGGATCACAAAAGAGAAAAAGAACAACCTGACCCTGAGTGAGATAATAGTCCTTTTTTGGGATGAGGAAAAAAAAATAGGACTGGATAGATAAACATGTCAGACGCACAAGATCCGTGAATCAGATTGTGGGTGAAGTCTAGCGTACTTCCCTTACATGACGATGAGCGCTCTGCTTTATGACACCTCCTGTGTCTTTGCTGACTGTGGTGTCAGGTAAAAGAGGAGATAAATGAGTGCTTTGGTCATCCTCGCATCCTTCTCTACTTTCCTTACACTGCAGTACTTGAGCGGCCATTCTCCTTATGGAAACTAAGCCAAATGCAGCATACTTCATTTATCCTGGTAATTATGGATTATTGGTTACAGCTATTTACTAATACAAAAGAGGGACGGAGCAAATACGGGATAATGGATGTCCTAAGTGGATTATGGGCTCATCAAAGAAGCAGAGGAACAACACACTGAAGAAGACCACACTGCTGCCGGTTTGCTTCTTACATGCTGAAGATTTCAGTGGTATGATAAAAGAGGATGAAGGAATGCTGAAATAACTTCACAGTCACCTGTTTATGTAAAATAAAGCCTGTGCTTTACTGGTGTTCTCTCAGTTGTCCCTGACCCTGAGTGCAGAGCATTGCTGCTGCAGCAATACAGAAACCCTCCAGAGGAAACGCACAACGCAACTGTGTCATCACTGCTGAGCCACAGTCATCATCTCTGGCTGGTCTCGAGCTCTTTCATCTGATCTTTGAGCTACTGTAGCAATAAATATTAAACACTGTACTCAGACAAACACGCTCTGGCCACTGTGGATTTCTGCACAATAACAAAGTGAGCAAATGAGCCATTGAAGCTGCTGCACACTCACATTAATCAGCAGAGAGGAATTCAGGTAAGACAAAGGAGTCGCACTCTGGGACAGTGCGGTTTCACCAGAGAGAGACACGGGCGTCCTGTGGCAAAGCATCTTTACGCTACTGGCTGGTTTATGATTGGTTAAAAGCAAGCAGCTTCTTTTCCTGTGACCACATAACTAGAAGCTCTGAGTGAGAGGCGAGAGCTGGTGCAAGAGCTGCGAGAGTAAAGGAAAGTGTGCAACCCTTGGCCAAAGAGTCGGTGCCAAAACACACAGAGCATATTTGGACTAAATAAGGTACTTTCAGCAGAAATCTTTGCACTGTGCACCATCAAATCTGACTGTAAATCAGCAAATACCACAAAGGAAAAGAGGCTTGTTTCTTCGGCTGATTTAGGTCAGATGAAGATTTCGTGTGGTTATTTGAACATTTTTAGTCCATTTCTAAATATAACGTTACTCTCTGGCTGTGTATAAATGTAAACATTTTTCATTGTTTCTCCTCATGTTGGCGCTTAAACAGAGAGAGCTGGCATTAGCCCCATGCTTCGTCTTGAATTGTGTACCAGTACTTTATATGGTCACAAAGCTTAATGTGGAACGCTCCACATCCTTGGCTATGCAGCAGATGTAGACGCAGTACACAAGGATACATGTGCACAGGCATGTTTGGACACTACCCAGCTTTGTGTGGTTGCTTTGTAGCAGTATGACCACGCCAGGTGAATTAATGTACACTCTGAAGATGATTAAAACAGATGTAACACAATATCTTGCTGACATTAAACACTGTATCTCTGTACAGCCACTGATGAGACAGCAGCGATGGAGAGCCCAGCTTGAGACTTTATTATGTGGTCAACCTGCTCAAATGTAATTACGAGACAAGGTTGGCTGTGCCTTTAATTTGCTGCTTTCTCTCCCTCTTCGGGGCCTTGGCATTAGATCTGATGCACATCAACAAACTGATGAGGGGGCGGGCAAATGCATCACAATTCAAGTGATTCTTAAGTGGCTACAAACAACAAATTATTTATACCCTGACAACCTTTATCATGTAGAAAAAGGGGAGTCAATTAAAGAGACAGAGTAACAAAAAAGAAAAATCTATCTGTAATCTCTGATTTCTGGCTGGACTCTGAATTATTAAGTATTTCATGTGAACTCCTGCTTAACATAGATTTCTGAGTATGTGAACTGCAACAGGCTGCGAGAGGTTTGGGGATTTATCGTAGTTAATCGCTGTATTATCACAAACAGACTGCGTTAATTACAAATTTAATCCTGCTCAATGACAAACTTGCAACTGTGCAGTGCAACAGTTTCATATTTATATGGATCATCTCTTTAGAGTAAATACAAAAAAAATTAACAAGTTAAACAACAAAGAAAACTCTTTTATTTAATGTATTTAGATTTTTTAACCTTTCTGTTGCTGCTACCACATGCTTCCTTCACAATCCACCTCGCTGTATCTCTTGGGAACTTTCTAAAACATTTGTGGCTAACAGTTGACATAACTGTCAACCCGACGGAGCGAACAGATACAAGTGCCTGGAACCAGGCAAGAAAAAGAAGAGCTTTTTACACCTGAAGCCAAACTAGAGCGCCTGTGTGCTGTGGGACAAATGTGACATGAAACACTGTGAGGTTACAAATGGGAGACAGCGGGAACAACAGGAACAGCTTATACTTTTTCTTTCAGCGATCTTTAAGCAAAAATGTGCTCGGTACAAATTGAATGTAAACTAACCAGAGTGACCTCTTAAATTTAATAATTTACGTTGTACTAAAGTAGTTAAAGTTTGTATTTGGGCCACAAAAAAAAAATCATTTTTGAGTGCGTTAATTCTTTGACCTCATATTGATCGTTCATTTATAACTGTAATCTTTTCACATCATTAAGGCTGTTTAACTGAAGTAATTAGGAACGTCAGCAGTAGACGATTCATGCAGCTTCCGCGCTCATCGAGTGAGCAGACACATTTTTGCCTCCTAGAAGGTGATTGGTCGTCTTCATTAGGGACTTGACATTAGAGCTAAATCATTCTGGACCTGGTTAGATAACTGCAGCATTCTGGTCTGCAGACCCCCGAATGCCCTCAGTCTAGTACGAATGACTAAATGGGGTCTGCGTGATCGAAGGCTGTGCTTGAGGACAGAACAGACGTTCTCTGAGTGGCTCTACGGTAGATTATGAATTTTTTTTTAAAGTTTAAGGAGGGCATCTGCTACAGCTCGCCATCAAACCTGGGTTAGAAAAGCGCTCCACACAAAGATAACATGCACTCCTGTCAAATTTCAGAGTGGTCTCTCTAAAGCTGAATTTTGCACATTCTGCCTGATAACCTTCTCTCTACAAGTCCTACCATGCCTGAAATTGCTTTAATCAAAATTCCAATCATCCATTCAATCAATGCACTAGGAATGAACTGAATAAATGGATATTTTTTACTGAAACTTGACTGACTAGAAATATACGGAGAAAGGTTTGAAGTGAAAATTCAAATGAGTCTTGTCTACAGTATATCCCTTATAGATCCATTAAACTGGAAAAGGTCAAGTATTCCTTTTCCAGTCCCTCCAGGTGAAGTGGAATTTAAAAAGCCTCTGGCTTCCACCGCCAAGGCTCTCGGGCAAAACGTCAGCAGTAACACCTCTAAGTCTTTTAGACAGATCGGTTTACCCGGCCTGCTGGATGTTTAAAAGCTTGAGCTAAAGACAAAGAGCCACAGCCACAGAATCGGCAGCGGGAAGGTTGGGAAATGCCCGCAGCTCTTTAACTCCGCTTTGATTAATGACAATCTAAAAGACGCTTGCTTTGTTTGGTGTTGGACAAAAAAAGAAAAGCACAAAATCTGATGCACTGAGTGATACGGTCACACAAAACCATCTTCCCATAGTGATGAATATTTCTAGTTTTTTAATACTTATAAATGTGTTAAATAAAAGTAGAATAATGTGGAGACATGCTGACATCCCCCTGTGCAATAAAGGTTGAAAAGGTGTTATAAAGTTAGGGCTGACCCCTCCCCTTCCTGAGCTCTGTGAGTGAAACAAAGGGACAGGGCTCAGTGGAAATTCTCCAAGGGGTGGGGGTCTCAGTGTTGGTGATCTGTTGGTGAGTCTGTTTGTAACTTTCGTTTGTAGTTGGAGAATTATGGTCTGGGAGATGGACACGTTTATGACCGGCAGGAAGTCACGTAAGCAGAGGGACACGCACAGGCAAACACAGATAACCACGAGCTAGCGCAGGCTAGCGCATGCACGTGCACGCACTTACACAGACACACAGGCACGCGCATGCAGGCACTCACGTGTACACACACACAGGCACACATAGAGCTTTGGGGGTTTATGACATATCACGTGAGTTTTACAATGGGGGGGTTGCTTCTTTAAAACTCTTGGGAAGACAAAGGAAAGTTGAGATTAGCAGCGATAGCCGGGTCGTGTTGATCTCCCTTCCGGAGGTTTAGAGTTTTAATGGTAATGGTTTGTTAAATAAATGG
Organism: Hemichromis elongatus; assembly: GCA_015108515.1. Taxonomy (NCBI): domain Eukaryota; kingdom Metazoa; phylum Chordata; class Actinopteri; order Cichliformes; family Cichlidae; genus Hemichromis; species Hemichromis elongatus. The sequence goes on along the minus strand of VUQR01014156.1, from coordinate 12,403 downwards.
TTTTGGTAAAAGTGATCTACTGAGTCCCGCGGTGTCATCTCTGGAGGTCCGGCGAATAAAAAGAACCGGGGTAAAACTGGTTTTGCAACAATAGCTAATGTGCGTTCATCCTCACTTAGGGTAAAGCAAGCGGCTCTTTTGATACACAAACAGGAGCGAGCGATAACAAGAAATTCATCGGGGGGATATTACAATACCCATTCAATGTGCTTCTGAACAGCATTAACATATTCATGAAGCTTTCTTTATCGTGGCCAGCCGCTCTTCCTCCTCTCTTTCTTTAATCTGACCTCGCTTTATAATTATTTTTAAATGGTTCATTGTGACACGGTGCACTCTGTCAACACTTCATCTAAAAGCGCCTCTGCTTCCATTTGGAGAGTTGGCAGTCAGCTGTGATCTAGCACGCCGTCACATTAGGGTGGATTACTGTCAAATATATTTCTAAATCTGATCAAATGTCATGAATAAATGAATGATTTAACCGCTATACAAGCAGATGTACTACAATCTGAATGTGACACAAAACTCTGAAAAAAATATGTAACACCCATTTCTAAAATGTATCAGCAGCACTGTTAGCGGCCCTCCTTCTCCTTCTCTTCAAAGTCTTCCACATAACTCATATAATTAAAGGACAATACAGGAATTTAAAACATGTTTTCAAACATAAAAAAAAAGATTCAAGTTGTGATTACGAGATTCTCTGACCTGCCATAGTCGAAATGCCGAGAACCACGCCGATTGATAACTCAATCTGTGTGCCCTGGAAAAAACAAGAAGACACAAAAAGGAAAGCTTAAGTTAAAGCCGTTGTCTGCATCTCTTTTCAATTAGGGACTCAAGCCAGGTTGCCAAGCACCTGTGTAATTTTGCAGTTACATCACCTTTCCGGTTTAAGTGTGACGTTCTGGCTGGACCAGATTTACAATTTTCATTAATTTATCACAGTTAATAAACATGTCGTCACAAAAAGACTTGCACATAACTGTCAGATTGACTCCATTCAATCATAATGATAGCAGAATGACTACTATTACCAATTTGAGGCACAAAAGCTGTTTTGAATACAGCAGCTGACAGCGAGTGGTTGCAGGCCTGGTTCATCGTCTTTGAAGCAGCCATGTCAAAGGTGCATTCAGTGCAAACGGTCACAATAATCCCTCGCAAAGCTCCCAACCTCAACTAAGTACCATTTGTAAAACTGAATCTATACATATTATAACCTTTAAATGCATTTTTCACGAGTCGTTCAGGTTGAATTTGCTACCTCCAGAGACTGAGAGAATAAAGTGGCAGCTCTCAAAGATGAAAATAAAGGCATTAATTATATATTTATACATATATTAGTAACAGGCGCCCCTGTGAAAATCAAACTACTAATCACTAACACTTGGGATTGCGTGCCCCGTGAAGCTGACACTTACAGCAACAATCATGATGCAGTTGTCCAGGAACCCAAATCCAACGAAAGGGAGTGCATTGTGCAGCAGAACTGTAAGCAAACACAACAAATCACTGTCAGACACATTATAATGTGATTCAGCAACAGCGCATCACACATTTAGAAAAGAAATGAGAACATTAAAATGGTGTGTATTTATGTAGCGCTTTACTAGTCCCTAAGGACCCCAAAGCGCTTTACATTACAGTCATCCACACATTCACACACTGGTGATGGCAAGCTACGTTGTAGCCGTAGCTGCCCTGGGGCGCACTGACAGAGGCGACACAAAGAAGCCATAAGAAGCTGTAAATCAGCATCAAGCAGTGAGCTAGGAAGCCAGCGGGCGAACATTAGACTCTTGGTAAAGTGGAATAGATTTTTAAAACAGAAAAGAGTAAACGGGGTCATAAATATCAAGAAAATCCACTTGCAGCAGTGCGTGTGCCCATACTATAGACAGTCTGATGTACCGATGGTGCTATCAGAGTGGATTTTAAAGTGTGAGCCACCGCCCCGGCATAGTTTATTCAACTATGCCTAGACTGAACTAGGCATAGTTCAGTCTAGTTCAGTCTTAAACTAGACTGAAGTTCAGTCTAGTTTAAGGGACAGATCTGCAGGATAGTTTGAAGCGCAAACACCACGATACCAGTCTTCAGCACGCTGTGAGAACGTTCAATCCTGCTGCGAGCGCCTGAGCACAACACGATAAACACCTACACACAGACTGAGGCAATCCTGACCTTCAGATGTATGCTGAAAGGGAACAAAGAGAGCACGCAGAGTGTTTAAGGTTCCCGGTGCTGGGTTTGAGCGATTCCCTCCGGAAACAAACTGGAACTCGGGTGTGAGATTTAACAGCTCCTCTTTAAAGCAGTTAGTGAGGTCAGTCGGGAAATCGTAGTATTTGGTAAATGATTTGCCTCTTTACCGATGAATCACATTTTTATTTTTATTTTATTATTTTATTTTTCAGAAAAAATGACTTTAGAGTGAAGCTGTCTGTACAGATTTGAAAGCAGTGAACACCACAATCCCCTGAATTTGAATTTCACAGCAAGGGCCTGTTATCTTAACTGGACTCGGCTGTCTCAGGATCCCACTCTGCACACTTTGAGTTTAAGCCAATATTACAAAATGACTCCTCTGGCCACGTTAGCGATAATTATAACAGTCATCTGGGGGACATTTTCAATTAAGATATTTGAGGAAATCAGGACTCCTCTCCCTTCGTTTTCCATTTGTGACTTGATGTGAACTGAAGTTGGTTAACTTGAGACTTTGCTTCCTACAGGCAAAGGTCTGGACTGTTTTATCTGGCTCCTCTAATGTTTTCCTGGGCTCCTCACAGCTAGCCTACAAGAACGAAAAACTCAGAGCTCGCCAAAGTGAATAATTGAGACATTTTTTTGGAAACTTCATTCCTCAGGTGGACTCTCATCCCTCGCAGCTTTCACAAGTTTTTATCCCTGAGACGGATGCAGTGGGCTTTTTCTTAATATTTAGGTCACGGTGTCATGTTTTACATCTCATCTGTTCTTACAGCAAAACCACACCAAGTCGTCAACAGCTCTCGTAACTCCCGGTGGGAAAAAATGAGGCGACGGCACACACAACGAGAAGATGGAAATTATCATCACATCATCGTTGAGTCAGTGTTTCACTTGAATTTCTTCTCTTCTGTGTCAGCACAGAAAGACAAATTTCTCGACTCCAGCGGAGGATAAATGTTTCCCCACACAAAGCGGCTGTTGTGACAAAGACCTGTTTTTGTTAAATATAAGACAGACGAGGGGGAGAAGCTTCCAAACTTTTAAAGTGAAGAGAGAAAGCTGAGCTCATGAGATCACCGACAGAGTGAAAAATGCCCACACAGCCTTCTGTGAGCACATGTGCAGTTGGATTACATCCTTTCTTTGTGAGCACAATGAGAAAAAAAACCCCAACTCAGCATTATGCTGAAGCTTTTCTGGCTGGTCCCTTTTATTGCAGTTTTATGAACTAATTCGGGTTTATTTCATGCCTTCCATTTATCTTCTTTTTACATTATTTACTCCAAAGGAAATGCATGCTTCAAATGTTTTCTAATACAAACCCTCATGTGGGAAAGTGCTGACTGGTTTAACACAAGATGATCCAGGATGTAATAACAAACAACTTATACAAATTCGCCGTCCACCCATCAATCGATCCGCTTAACCGTTGTTGGAAGCCAGCTGGTAGAAATGAAACCAGGACTAACTTGTTGTGAAGTAACAGTGCTGACCAATGCACACGGGCATAATGAAATAACGCCTTTAAAATCTACTTTTTGCTGCACACAGTATTTAATGGGTTGGGTCATAGGCTACTAATATTAAATTTGCTTTCTTAAGAGTTTATAACTAGAAAGAAGCACTGATTAAGGGTAGATGTCACATAATGGATAAAAAAACCTCATCCTTACCTGTTTTTACCCTTCATTTTTCAAAAACATATTCAACACAAGGCAGAAATCCAATTGAATTTTCTGCTGTCATATATTAGATAAAGCCTGAATAATAAAAAAAAAGCTTTAAAGAAAGTTAACCAGGCACAAATAGACTAACGACTAAGTGCAACAAGTGTTGTTCTCCATGTTTAAGCAGACTGTCATTATGAATATTAATTTCCGTGTATAAGCTGCTCTACTCATTTGTTTCTAGTACCCGTTTATCGGGTGTATTTTTATGTGAAAGTCTACAGCCACATACAAATATATTTTATTTTATTGTTTAATGTACAACTTCACACATTTGCTGTAGCAATGTTTATTAGAGTGAGCCATTGCATTAGCAAGAACTAAAATAGATTTAATTATCAGTAATAGTTTATATGATGCAACAGCAACATATTAAAGTTACAGTGTGTAAAATCTTACCACTAGAGGTCAGTAGATTCCAAATTGCATTTAAATCAGTTTTTTTTCCCAACCACTCCCAATTCAAGTGCATAATCCTAGCTATGGTGGCCAATGCAGGACAGACAACTCTGTTCATCTCTTGTCCGTGTAGGCTGTCAGTCCACTGTTTACCTCAGCTGGTCTCCATGACTGTTTACTTTGGAGGCTGCAAAACTTGTGAAAGGAGTCTGATACGAACCGAAGAGTCGGTGAAGATCACCTCTAAACATTGACAGTGATACTGAGGGGAATTGTTTAGGATATCCTGAGTCTTTCTGTCAGTGAAGGCTGTTGTTTTTGCTGTTAGCCGGCATTAATGAAGCTTCCTTTAAAGTGGATCTAACATTGTTGGACTTATTGAATAAACTTTCATATGATATGAGAATGTAATCAAACTGTTTATCACAGCATAATATTAGCTGGCATAATGTTAGCTCATAGCTTTTGTTGTTTAGCAGAGACGGGACGGTTGCATGTCTGATAATAAATAATTGTGAAAATATTATGAATAAATAAGCATGTTTATGCACGTCTTCGTGTGTTAGAGCACAGACATCAGTTCAGCAGGTGACACTTGAGGTGAGAAGGAAGAAAATGTAGTTTTATCGAGTCGTGTTGTCTCTGTCCTTCTTGTTTTTACTTCTGTGGCGAAGGGGACCCGCTCTCAGAAAATAACGCATAGGTAATCATATCTTGAGTTTAACACTGCATGGAAATGCCTACGAGTTCTCTTCTTCTCCTCCACCTCTGGTCATATGTGGTCTGTAGCCACATTCATAAAAGATTAAGACGATGGGACAACAGGGTCACTTCCAAAAATTGCAAACTATACATTTTTTTTTATTAATTTAAGTTTACACACAAATTGAATGCATCAATTTGCTTTTTCCCTCTTAAATAACCTCAAAAAATAACAGATTTTGCGCTTCAATCATTATCACCTCAGACTCAGAGACTTTTTTAGTCCTTATTAGGTTTGATTTGGATCCATTAGGTCCATACACAGGAGCTTTTCCTTTCCTTTGGACAGTTCATGGAAACAACACTTTCAGCGTGAGCTATTAATTAAACTGCTCCTCATTAACTCTCCTAAACTGATTGACTGTTAAATGAGTCATGTCCTAAAAGATAAGTGAGCAATTTCCTGAGTACTCATCTTTTAAAAGGAAAATGATAAAATATACAGAGACACACTGAGGAGTTACCAAGAACAAAATGACCTCTTACCATATCTTAACTGTGCTGCAGTAGGTGGTGCGATTTCCAGCTGTCCTGGAAAAAGAAGAAAACAAATATTAAAGAAAAACATTTCTATTGAGGAGAGAGGTCAGCATGATTGAGAGACACTTCATAAAAGGCGAAACATAACAGCAGAGAGAAAGAAGAAGAAGTAGTAATAGTTTTATAAAATTAGGGTTAAAGTGAAGCCGAAAAATAATAACCGTTCACAAACAAGCTTCTCAGGAGACTCGCCATTATACGTGAATGTATGTGGTGCCAAACAAGTAGAGCCGAGACCCAAAGATTCAAATATCCGACACACACAAGTCGCAAATACAAAGTTTACTGAGATTTTATTAAACTTTGATAGTGTGACAGCACAGCTGCACTGAAACTGAAGTTAATGTGATGCAACCTCTATAGAACAGACTATATGCCACAGTTACTCAACAGCCACTGAGCTGTGATGCAGCACGATGACCTGCTGCAGATAGATAGATAATTAAATTGGTTTTAAGGCTAAAGACACAAGACAAGATGACTTCTTCTGCAGGTCCAGTGAAATTGGATTTATTGCCACGAGGTCGGCGGAAACGTTAGTCCACATAATGAAGTCTGTGCCGTCATTTCCAGGTGTTATTGCACCACTGCAGGGTACACCAGGCTGGAGCAGGTTTGGATTATTACACATACGCACAGACTTACTCCTGGATTCCCTCCTTGCACCTTTTCCATTGATTGTGCTACAAGTTATTAAGAACAAACACAAAACAAATATTACAGCCAAGTACTGATTTTTAGGGGGGAAAACTATTAACTTTTGTTTTTACTTAATTAGAAAAAAAAAAGAAAGAAAAAAAAAAGGTTGGGCACAATTGAGATATCTCCATTTAGGAAATGGATTTATTTATGTTACAGTTCAGTTTAGAAGTTTAAAAATTGAACCTGGTCGACCACAGAATGAATAGAAAATTAAAAATAGTTTCCGATTCCTTTCCTCCACCCTGTCTGCTTCCCTGCACACGTTGCCGATGCTTCCAGTTTGTGCATGAAGGAATATTATTACCCCATTTACCACGTTTTTGGACAATTACGTTACCTCCACAGGCATCCAACTACTAGAGATGGAGATCATATCCACAGAGGATGGTTTACTTCCTACCAGAAATCATTTGGTTCCATTTATCACTCGTCCAGGGGCTGCTTCAGGATGTAATTGAAGACCTTTCAGTGATCCTGCTACGGTCACCAGTGAGTCAATAACCATTAAACCTTCCTGGTGTGCAGTTATCCTCACCTGCCTTACAACACTAACATTTGTAATTGAATGGAAATCAAATAACTTTTCAGAAAAGAAAGACGGATCAGCAGTTTAACGATTTAGCCCCACTTTTTCCATACGTCAAAGCAGAGGTTAACACCACCCTACCAACAAGACATTTGAAATGAATTTCACATCATCGTTAACATTTTACAGGACGTTCTCCACGAGGGAGTGAGGGTAAAGATCCCTAGCTCCCTAGCGAATACCCACCAGTGTCAAAAGAAGCAACATATTGTAAAATATTGTTACAAATCATGCATTGTAAGTTAATTTTTGTCATGTATTAGCGCCAAAATATGTATTCAATTATTCTTAAAATATAAGGGAATAATAAAAAAAATAATGAAAAAACATTTAAAAAAGGAATATACTTAAAGTACCCGAATAATGCTTAATTTATTAATTAGAAAAGTATTAATGGCTATTATGTTCATTATCTAAATCAGCAGAAATAATTATTATAAAGCCCTGCTCTGGTGGCACTGTCATATTTACAGTATCCCAGATTAATAGCATCCATCAGTACTGGGGTGGTAATAAAATTTGGAGGCTGGCCTCCCATGTCCCCCCATTTAGATGCACCCCTGGAAAAAATGCTGACTCTCTTGGTGCGTTCAATTCGAAGCAGGAAATCAGAATTTCTGAGTTGTTGGTGCAGATTTTAAACTAGAATGCCCCCTCAAGTCACAAAGCCCATTAACTTCAGTTATCAGGTATCAATAATCCCAGAATCCACAAAATGTAAATATTACCACATTTTGAGGTGCCTGGCTCAGTTCTGTACCACAAGGCATGAGGTTCTCATGCAGACAGCGCAGGCTGTGATCGTGCCGATGGAAGACACAGCGTCATGAACATCATTCCAGCTCAGACCAGTAGTCTGTACCTGCTGCATTTTCTCATCACTTTAAAATGAGAGAAAACCTAAGCACAGCTGAGTCACTACACATCGGCACATAAAAAAGAAAAAGAAATTGACATTAAAGAGGGACAGATTCCCGCAATGATTTTTCATGTAGCCATTTCTTATGCCCTGATAGCTGACATGGCTCTCTGTTGCCCCCAGAACTCTCTTATATTGATCGCATGGAGCCTCAAATCCCCCGGAGCTGTTGTCCTGAGAGTCTTCCAAAAGATAAGAGTGGTGGGGACGTTGAGTGGGTCGTGATAAGTTGCTAACGATGACTATGAAGCAGAATCAGCTGCATTTGATAAAGACTGTGTTTACACATAAACAAACAACACGTTTCAGCATTCTGGTCACAGACGATGCTGTTTGCAAGATCAGGTATAACACCTGTGTGAAGCATTTACTACGCTCTGTCTAACGTATATTTATGTCTCAAAAAGCTCAACATAAAATCCTTCAATATTATTCAGATGAATTTCCTGTAAATCCTAAAACTTAAAAAATGCAATTAATTGGAACTTTCTCTAAATTTCAAAAGCCGCTGCACAAGTGGTATTCTGCTGGGGTCTACCTGCAGATTATTTGCCCTGCCGTTTCGTTCCTCGCACTATGAGAGTGTTGCTGTGATCTCAGAAAAAGGCGAGAGGAACTCACAGTGTGTTGTCTTTGTTTTGCCTTGACAAACGGCCACACTCTCCCTGTGCTGGTACGGTATGAAACCAACGTGTGAAGAGCTTAGCTTTGTAAATGGGAGATGAAGAAAAGCAAAAGGCGAACACCGCGAGTGACAGCAAAAAATACGTTGAATAAATGTCTGTTGGTCCACTCTGAATTTCATTTGTCTCAGTAGAAATGACAAATGCAGACACTGTGAATTCCTGCACATTCAGGCTTTAGTGTGAGAGGGTAAAGCAAGAACTACTGCAAGGACATTTATGTATATGACAGGTTAATGCAGTGTGTGTGTGTGTGTGTGTGTGTGTCTCTGTTAGTGTGCATGTCTTGCACGTTATATACAAAAACCTTATTGGAGAGTCTCGATTCTAGAGGGACGTGTTTCTGTATGAATCTATGTCATTGTTTTGTGTGTGTGCGTGTGCGTGTGTGTGTGTGTGTGTGTGTGTGAGAGGAACAATTGAAGGCTGGAGCCATTCATCAACTGCACAGCACCTTGCTTTTCCCCTATGATGTATGAGACAGGAGAGTGGAAATTACACAGCACAAAGAACGTGGAGCTGCTGGACAGCACAGTCATTAGCAAACACAAAATGGGAACAAATATTGTTTTATTGCAGGGGTGGGAGGGTGGGGCCACTTCCCTTTATGTAGATGCAAATAAAGCTGGAATTAATTAGTCTAGAGAAGGACGATGATTAGATATCATAAAAAGCAAAAGAAAATGAAAGAAATACTCCAGAAAATATCAAAGACATTCTTTTGAATCTAAAATCTAAGTAGAAAATACACCCTAATATTCTAACTGTTAGTGCCCTACAATATGCTTCTAAATGTTAGAATTAATCCACCGAATATCATGAAAGGTGTTTGCTTGCCATTGGGAGCAGTCTGCCAACTACTTGAGCCGAAATAACGCCAAGATTTGTCCAGAAAAAAAGGAGTCTTCAGCTTTTGTTTTTTTTTAACATGATCTGAGAGAGACTATTTCAGTTTTGTCCTATCTGAGGACGATTTTCCCTGCCTTAAGCAACCCCCACTATGTGCTCCAGGGAGGAACCACTCATTATTCTGAAATAATGAGTAGCTTCACATTAAACGCTGAATTAGCCTGTCAGTTTACTTCTGCGAGAAGAAAACACAAAGCACTGGAGCATGAACCGACACAAGCAGATGCATCATACAGCACCTTTATTTCAAGATTATTTTTTTTTCCCCCTCTGAGTTCATTGAACTCTAAAAAGGCAGGTAGAAAAAGAAAAAGAGCTGTCTGTTTCCTCAGTGCCAATTTAGGGAGCTGGGGAAGCCCTGAAGGAAAACTCAGAAACAGACAAAACAACCACCAATCCTTGCAAAGATCCTCATGACGAATGGCCAACCGCTGGAGAAGAGAAGGAAACCAGGAAGTGCAGTTTTAATTATGCCGTTGATCGCACTCAGACTTTTCACTTGTCCCCAAAAGTTTACATTGGAAGCAGCGTACAGCAGCTTTACCTGCACTTAACATTAAACGGCCACTTCATCAGGTACACCTGTTCAACTGCTCTTATCTCCAGTATCTTATCAGCCAATCGCAAAGCAGCAACTCAGTGCATTTAGGCTTGGACAAAATAACCTACTGAAGTTCAAACGGAGCATCACGATGGGGAAGAAAGGTGACTTTGAACATGGCGTGATTGTCGGTTCCAGACAGACTGAGTAATTTAGAAAGTGCTGGGATTTTCTAATGCATCTCTCTCTAGTGTTTACAGAGAATGGTCTGAAATAGCAACATATCCAGTGAGTGGCAACAATTGCTTTAAGGTGATAGGAAGACAATAGTAAGTCAAATAATCTCTTGCTACAACCACGGTATACCTCGAAGAGATGGGCCGCAGTAAAAAGAGACCACTCCTGAGTCAGAACAGTTCACCTGGTTCACATGCAAAATCAATAATAGAAGACTGGAAAAATGCTGAGTCTAAAATTCTGCAGACATCCAGATACTAAGGTCAAACTTTGGAGTGAACGACATGTAAGCACCACAGCCAAACCATGTCCATCCCTTTATGACCACATTGTACCCATGTTCTGATCGCTGCTTCCAGCAGGATGACACACCATGTGACAAAGCTCAGACAACTCAAACTGGTTTCTTGAACGTGGCACTGAGTGACTGCACTCAAATGGCCTCCACAGTCACCGGATCTCAATCCAACAGAGCACCTTAGAGATGGGGTGGATCAGAAGATTACCATCATGAACGTGCTGCTGTCATGTCAATATGGACCAAAATCTCCGAGGAACGTTTCCAGCAACTTGTTGAATCTGTGCCTCGAAGTGCGGCGTGGCCGTGCAGTTGCACAGCGGTTTAACTGCAGTGTTAGTTTTACCGGTTTATATTTTTGCTTGGTGTCATTCATATGAAATATATTATCCATTATGCAACAAAGTTGTCTTAAAATTTAAAGTCCCACAATCTCGTGATACTTTACATACTTTACTACATATTCTCCTGCTCCCCTCCAGTTCTGCAGAGCATTTTACCATCTTTTGGCTAACAGTTTGTTTTTTTGTTTCACTACTCGTCTTTTAACCACTGATTCCAGCGACAGCAGGCAGCCAAAAAGACGCCCGCGCACTACAAAAACCCACAAAAAGCACAGATGCACCAAATTCATAGCTATCTTGTAAAAACGGTGAAATATTTAGCAGCTAAGTAGTCATTTAAAATTCTAATTCACTGAGGAATACTAAGGTTAGCGATTTGCTGAAAGCAGTGAAGTCAAAGTGGCAAACCAGCAAATACAGGGCAGGAGAGAAATTAACCTTACTATGTAAGTGCTGACTTGAGCATTATGGCAGCCACAGTCAGCCAGATATATCTCTAAGGGGCTAGGTAGAAACCAAGGAGACAGTCTCATCCGAGTAAAAAAGGAAAGGATGGATTGACAGAAGCAAAGAGAAAAGCTGCTTGGAGAAGACAAAAGGTGAATATGGGGTGTCTTGAGAGGTTGTGATACCTTGTGGGGAAAAAAAAAGACGTTTTATCCATCCTTGTCTCTTAAGCTTTTGACCTCGCGATGAAATGGACAGGCTGGCCACAACAAATACCACCTTGAATGTCAAACACATCCCGCTGTGCATAATATTACCCGGGCTTCTGTGATGCCTCTATAATTTGATTCATGGCTCGATCCATCTGCCTAGACTTCACAAAAAAGAGCAACCATATGCAGTGATTTTTCCTCCCCGCTTTTGTCCCCCTGTATAAATTATATAAGTTCCAGATTGGTACCAGGCTGAAAGACAACGTCACAGTGTTTTATTTTTAACTTTACTCCCCTTCATTAAACTGACCCTCGATTTTCTCCTTTACAAGAACTTGCAAGAGGAAGCAACTTCATGTAGTACAAGGGTCACAGGCATGGGGGGAAAAAATGCAAGAGGTTGTTTTTGCCTTTTGCCTCCAGCAAACAGCAAATGTATGTGAGCAGGCAGGTAGGCAGGTAAAGTAACTGACAGAAAGGGAAGCAGGAAACAGGCTGTGACATACTGAGCATGAATGACAAGAAAATCTGGCACTAAACAAGTCCAACTGCTGGGTTTAGAATTTATGAGTAGACAGGTGAGAACAGGTGTGTGTGAGTGGGTGGGTGGGAAGGACAGGTGCCTGGGATTGGTACAGTCTGAGGACATCTAGTGGCTGTGTGGAGATTTTCGACAGCAAGCGGCCACTAGATGGCTCAGCAGCATCATCTTAACCCCAAACAGGTTGATTTGCTGCTCCAAAGTAAGCCTTCATTCCACGACCAAAGCGCCTGTCATTACACAACCACAGTTTGTCGGTAAAAGTACTTGCCCAGCTACGATATCGGATGCCATTACTGTTGAGCCGCTTTTGTCTCCTTTGAGCAATTACGCTTC
>VUQR01014155.1:20266-32509 GCA_015108515.1 Hemichromis elongatus | reverse complement strand
ACAGCAACCGTGTGATTATTGGTTGGACAGGCGCGGGAAGACTACTTTTAAATTGACCTCTATATTTCACCTTTAAAAGCTGTTTATCTTGCCTTGTTTAGTATCATTTGTTTAAACACAACCTCAAATATCTGAAAATTGAGTTATTTCTTCATTTTGACACACTGTATTAGCACAATTGATCTAAATTCAGACAAAATTTTTTTAAATCAGAGGAGAAAAAAGTTATATTTTTTACTGTAAAAACCACATAAATGTTTAACGAATCATTTTCATAACTTAAAATGCAAATAGAAATGGTACATTTCTAAAAGTTATGCACAAGTTTTGCAAACAACAAAGTTATATGGTACTATTTACCTAAAAATGCAGCCAAAGCCTCAGGCGTTTTTGTAAATAACCATTTAAAACTATTTACAGAACAATCAGGTGTTCTGCATCAAATAAGAAGGCACATTAATTATTTGTGCCACTCCAAAAAAAAGTTTTTGTCCACTACAAGACAGATGAGCACACTACAGGGATAAACCTGCAGGTCTGACAGCAGGAGGTGTGTCACTCTTATTTTTCACGTGGATACAACTTTTACACTGAAATCTGCCTTTGTTGTCTTTTTTTGGAGCAACTGTGACATCCCCTAGTGTAACTGACACACAAAACCAAACAACGACTACACTACACACTAACTAAAGCCTCCAAACACGCTAAACTTCACTAATCACGTACCAAAACTCGCTCTCGCTCTCTCTCTCTTTCTCGCTCACCCGCTTTCTCTCGCCGGTGTCACTCCTAAATCTTCCCCCTCTACCCAAACAACCAAATGCCACATGTTGCCATATCATTTTTTTTTTTTTGATTGGTGGACATGGTACATTTTTCAATAGGGAAGGGATGTTTTTTCTTTTTCTTTTCCACTCGCAAGCGGAGAGCTTTTGCTGGCGCTGTCCGTCGAAATCGCAGCGTTCCCGCTGTAAACACAGCTGTTTTATTCAGAAAAAAACATCGCGTGTATTTTTCATCATAACTCTGGTTCTACATGGCCTATTAACACGATTTAAAAACTGGTATATAGTTTGAAGTCCGCACTTTCGAACCAAGTTTAAATGGAGACTCTGGGTCGCTGCTTCTTGTTGCTGTGATGGCTTAAATTGGTCATGTGATTTTGATGCGCCTGCGTCCAGCGACCCCAGAGGGTTAAGAGGATTTAAAGAGCTAAGTGCAGTCTAAGTAACACCAGAGGGTGGCAGTAATGCAACTTTGATGGATGCAAGCTGCCGTTAAACTGGAGGAAGAAGAAGAGGAAGTAAACACAAGAGAGGGGAGGGGGAGCAAAGTGTGCCTTCTCTGCGCTGACACGGGAGCGGCGAGTCCGGCAACCTGCTGTTTCATCTTTGCCGAAAGCACGGCATTGCAAACAAGAGGAGAACTTAAAGCAAAGTATCGATCTCACCAGGCTAGTATCGATCCGATACCGATGCCGAGTTGGTATCAATACTATCGATATTTGGAACAATCCGCCCACCACTAGGAGGTATACAGTCTTGTCCCTGACGTCCTTTGACAGCTCTTTGGTCTTGCTGATGATAGTGAAAAGGTTGGAATGGAAGAAACTGATTATGTGGACAGGTGTGTGTGGTGAGAATAAGGCACGGCGGGACCACGGAGCTTCAGTTTGCCTCATTTTATTAAACGCTTCTCACCACAACTCTCTCCCAACCCCTGAGTCCCTGTGTTTTAAAAGGCGGGCGTGATTGCGGATGCCATGCAGGTGGGTCCGCACGGCACCGCAAACCACGCCCACCACAGTGTGCTTTATACACATGACGAGCTGAGATCAGGAGTATCTGTGATTGACTGACTGAGTGACTGATTGTAAGCTGTCAGCTGAGAGATATAATCTTTCCAACATGTCCTGGGCCTGCCCCGGGGCCTCCACCTGGTGGGACTGGGCTCTCCCCTTAACACCAACCCAAAGCTAATGACCATAGATGAAGGTAGCAACAAAGATCAACTGGTAAATCATGAGCTTGGCTTTTAGGCTCAGCTCTCTCTTCACCACAATGAACCAGTACAGCATCCGCATCACTGCAGTCGTAGCACAAATTCATCTGTCGATCTCTCGCTCCCTTCTGCCTTCACTCATGAACAACACCTCAAAACTGTTCCCTGACCCGGGACATCATTTCTTCGAGACCTGGCCCCAGGAGGCGGAGGGCGGGGGGCTAGGTAACCCCATCCTAGGCAAGGTGAGCTGTACCTAGACCTTTCCCTCAGAGGGGTTTAAAGTGCTCTTTGTCTGGGCCCTCACCCAGGACCAATTTGCCATGGGAGACCCTACTAGGGAACACACACAACATAGCCCCTAGGATCCCTATGATCCCTAGGACACACAAACCCCTCCACCATGATAAGGTAGGGATTCATAGAGGGGATTTCACTCAATAAATGCAAATCATCACATACATTTTATGTGTTTTTTTCTGGCTATTTGGTTGATATTATGATGTATGTATCTCTTTATTAAAAGCATTTCTTTGGAAGTGAGCAAACCTGCAAATTTGGCAGGGTATCAAAATACGATGTCCCCCACTGTATGCCTGTTTAAGAGAGATGAAATCCCATTTAAAATGACTTACAATGAAGTCTCACGTAAATGCTGCACATACTGAAGGTTATTTAAACAGAGTGCACTGGAACACAATTTAAAGATAATATTCTTTTCCCTTGTAACCTTTAATTACAAAGATAGTCTCAACAGGTTTTCAGTATGTCCACATCATTAAACAAGAAATGAGAGTGATAAATTACCTCCATGGTTCATTACTGTTCTGACTTTGGCTGAGTTTCTGACCAAAGACGATGAAAAAAAAGGAGGATTATGCTCTGAAATAAAATAGAGTTTTCCTACTAAAACAATGTCACAGTGTAGCCTGTGCAACTGAAACCAAAACGTATGGACGCTTTCCAAGGACTCCAATCACAAATCTCTCCCTCTAAACGCACACACGAACCACAGTAGATCCTTTGACTTGTAAAATGAGTTATATAAGGGTCAGCTTAACGATTCCCAATCATTGTCTTTTTCTCTGTATGGAAACTGACATTGCAATGGAGAGAGAGGGCTGCTGTAAAATAATTGCATCACTCTGACTCAAATCAATACTTGGATTTATGAGCAAGTCTGCGACATATTTTTACTCTCACCTCGAGTCTGGAGGGCACTTTAATTGCTGAAATCTATTCCTCTGATTAGACATAATTCACACTGGGCATTGTTTAATTCACTTGTAATTAAGGAGCCGGGTAAAGAGACAGGGCTGTTTAATTAATTAACACTTGGATGCCTCACATGTAGATAAAATCTGCAGCGTTTCGCCATTTATAATTCACAGGCAAAAGTGAAACATTTTCTGCTTGTCCCAAAAGTGATAACGTTTATTCAGACAAGCTGCACTTTCTTAGACTGAAGATCATATTTGATCTTGACAAGTAAAATAAGTCATGTTAAGAACGAGGGTTATAGAAAGAGGGCTATAATTCAAGTTTAATGCTAAACTGCATCTTCATCGCTAGACTGCTTAACGCAGCAATCTAGCCGTGAAATCTGCCTCATGTAATGACCCTGGCTGCACCTGGTAACAGCATGTGATCTGTGATATGTGTGCAGATGTTATATGGAATGGAAAGCGTGTGCAAATGCAAATGTAGCTGGGGGAAAAAAATGTAAATGTGATGTGACAATCACAGCTGGGCGGTTATTCTCGGTAGTGTGAATATTGTTAGTACAATTAGCAAGGTCACCAAAAATATCCCAAGGATGCCCTGCTGTGCCTGTGTCACTTCACTTGCACGTTGTTGCCAAGCTCCCAGGAACAGTGCTGGACTGTGAGAATATAGTTAGCATTGCAGAACCATGGCCTGAATAGACTTTCCCCTAATGTAAAAATTAAAAAGTTACAGTTTTATGAATGCTCACCAGAAAAGTACTCTAACTGCCTGCCTTCCCCTCATATGAAAAGAGATACTATTAGAAATACGACTCTGTGATTAATCCTCAATCACTGAGCTGACCCCCTGAGCTTTGCACTGAAAGTCTGACCTACATTACTCACACTTCAGTCCAAATGGAACACAAGTTTGAATCAAACTGTGTTTCTGACAATGACCGTCACTATTATACAGTATAACACGTTACAGGTAGCCATTGCCATTTAAAAGTATTTAAACATATTAATCATTAACCTGGAGTGCATTACAAAAACTAAATGTTTATTCCTATTTGAAAAAGTAACTAAGTAACAGTTTATTGAACAGAAAAATTGAATACATTCCATGATTCATGACAACAAAACAGTAACCTGAGTACTTTAATGACTTATCTTGTTAAGCGTTAGTCATTAAATGAAGTCACGAAGAGTTGAGCACATCCCCATAAACAGCTGGTGGGGCCAATAGCCCATACTGGTGCCTCTGAAGAAGAAAACAATGAGTGTGATGATGTTATTCAGAGAGCACCTGTCTACACGCAAGACATTGAAAAGAATCTGTAGAAAATGTGATGAAATCTGGCTTTTATGTTTATTTCATGTTTCCATTTGAGAAACTATCAGTTTCAAGAAGCACACCACCACATTGATGTTTTCAGCTCTTGTGGAAAAGAAAATAAATAAATAACAGTAACAACAGTCTTGGAGAGAAAACCAATGAACCCAGATGATCCTGTGAACGAGCACTTGGTGACAGCGGGGAGGAAAAACTCCCTTTTCACAGTAAGATCTCTGGCAGAACCAGACCGAGTTAATGACAGTTATATTCCACGTCTGGTTGGGGGATGAAATTAGCCAGAAGAATGAAAAACAGAAAAATAAATGATTCCAAAATTCATCCTTTTTCTACTGTTTATTCATTTTGGGGTCACAGGAGGGTCCCACAGCGTCATACTGAATGCAGTTTGTTATTTAGCCCACTTTATTTATATTCATATTCAACAAAATACATCTCTCTAGGTACTGCAATATAAACTCTAAAATGATATATTAGATCCACAGTTCCTTGACACATTCATAACTAAAACAGACCACTGGTTTGTGCCCAATAAAAATGTCCAACACCAATAACAAAATGAAGTTGTTTCATATTAAAATATGCTGATTCTTTTCATTCACTGTCTTGTCTGTTTGATGATATTCTCATGTCTATGTTTTATAAAAGCTATTTGAAGGTGCTGTAATAATGGCTGTATAGGTTCTCAGGCCTCCAGATCAGGGAAGTCTAGTGCTTGAGACCATACGTGGCAATATCATTGTAACCATGTACAACAATTAAAAAGAGTGATAGAAATACTCAGGTCCAAAAATACTTAAATCATTTGTTAATATTTTTTAAGCCTGCCTGTCATCCTCTCATATGAAAATGCTACTCAGTTATAAATCCCTCAGTCACTGAGCCTGTACGCTGGGGATGATACACCCTGCATATATAGACTTACATAGACTGACAAAGGACTCCCAGTTTGACAGCAGTATAAACTCATCAGTCTACAATGTTGTTAAATACCTCACCATCATCTCAGCTCCATTTCTGGCAAATACTCCAGCATCACAGTGAAAAACTCCACTGATCTCACCGACAACATCTGCAAACTTAGGTAAACACGGTGCCTTTTAATGGCATTTGTCACTTTGTTGTGTGGCAGGCAGGTTGTGGACCCAAATGCAGAATTATCAACAGTGGAGTGGAATATGAAGCAAGTCCTTATTGTTGACTATTCAAAATAAAGTGCACCACTAATCCAGGAGGTAAACTCTAACAAGGGAAGAGGCGCATCAAAGAAAATAGGAACTAATGTACCAGTGACCACAGAAAAGAGTAAAACACACAGCATTGATGGGCACAACAAAGGGGAGACTCAGACAATAGATCAACAGGGTACGAAGACTTAACAGGAGACTCGTGGAACATGTGGATAAACTGAAACACAAATGTAAAAGTACAAAAAGTCCTACTGAGCTTGAAGGCATATTAAGAAAAAGAAGAGGCCCAGAAGCTCTAAAGTTATCAAGATTATCAGAGAAACTCCAAGAGCAAACATAACATCCCACTGCACCTCACACCTAGCGATACGCTCGGAAAAAAATATGGTTTATCCAAAGGATAAAACACCCTAATACAAGCTTAACAACACAGTATATGCAGTGCAGGACAGGAAAAACCAAACCACACCACAAATGCATGACACAACATAGTGAAATTTGAACATTTGGTTTAACAGAGGAGTCAAGGGGCCCATCTAGAGTTATGGCTTACAACACCAGCTGACACCACCTATGATGTTCAGCTGATTTCATCTACTGCACTGAGAACTGATCCCAGAATGTAGCTTACATAGGGCTGATGTTGTTGCCAGTATTTACAGTTCTGTCGTGCATTATGTATTATTTTGTAGTCGTGTCCCAGTGTTTTCAATGCAGTCCGAGCCACAATGGAAACAAATAAAATGCTGTGACTATTTTTGCTCTGATCAGTTTTTCCCACAGGCAAACATATTCACCCTTCAAGTTTTTTCACAGGAGGGTCTTTGTGTATTCCCTGTGCACTCTCCCTGCAGGAATATGCTGACATTTATGAGTCCTTATATTAATGCTATGATTATTATTCCTTAAGTTGAGGCGATGGTTGATATTCTCTCACTGATAAGTTAAAAAATCACAGAATAATATAGTAGCCAGAAATGTACATGCACTGTGTCAATGCAATGTGTAGTTTAATTTCCAGGGAGGTGCCTGTTGGGTTAAGATGTAGGTTATGAAGTAGGATTTCAGAGGGGTTTGCAGTCACAACCTACAGTCAGGTCCATAAATATTGGGACATCGACACAATTCTAACATTTTTTGGCTCTATACACCACCACAATGGATTCCAAATGAAACGAAAGAGATGTGCCTTTACTGCAGACTGGGAGTTTTTATTTGAGGGTATTTACATCCAAATCAGGTGAACGGTGTAGGAATTACAACAGTTTGCATCGGCTCCATTGTGGTGGTGTATAGAGCCAAAAATGTTAGAATTGTGTCAGGTCCCAATATTTATGGACCTGACTGTATCATAGATTTCCCGCTGAAGTATAAATTTCCAGTTTCGAGATGCCTTCATGAGGGTTTCAACCTCCACTCACAGCCCCGCCTCAGGTAATCTCAATTGCTCACATGATGGTGGGGTGAGGCAATGTCTTCCAGAGACGCACACATTTTCTCACACCATTTGTGTCCCATTAATTTAACTACCACTCAGGGTTAAATACATGCGACTCTCTATCATCTTCCAACTATCTCTATTGTTTTAGAACTGAAGAAGCCTTTTTTTCAACCGCCCAAGAAAAAAACTCAAATAACACATCCGAACAGAATACATTTTAATACCATTAAGCCATGGTAAAAGAGCAGAATTTAACTTTGATAGAGAAAATCAGAGTGCTACCATTTTGTCCCTGATCTCTGCACATGAGCTCTTTTTCTTAAATCGGTGCTGATTTATATTTATGTGATTTTGAAAAGGTTCTGACAGCGTGCCAAAAACACAAGACGAGGCTGTACTTCAGAGCGCACAAAAAAGAGATTCTCCATTACCGTTGAAAACTACATTTCTTTTTGCTTGTAAATAATTTAACGTGAGATAAGCTTCTGGGTTTTGAAGTTTGCCTCTGCCAGGTCTCGCTCTCCCCTCGGCCCACTGAAAGACTCGGTTTGGCCCAGTGCAGTATGACACATTTCTCATCCCATTAAAATGCTCGGTGAGATTTTAAAGTCAGATAAAAACGGCAAAAATCAATCTTCACATGATTAACTACTAACTATTTTCAGCTGCAATGAACCGAGTAATGTGCACTTCTTCCTTTTTTTTTTGTTTTTAATTGCATGCAAATGTCGATTCATATTGTTTAAGCATCGGGTGAACATTTACCCTCATTGAAGGATGAATCAACAGAGTGATGGCTGTTGGGATCAAATGTTGAGCAAAGAAGGGGTTAACAGGGCAGACTGCAGCTGTTATGCGGCTGTGACCTACTAATGATGTTAGTCAGTGGAAATGACTGTCCATGTTAAAGCAATATTCATCACTGCTGCTTAAATGATAACTGTCAAACATGGTCAATCTTTTTTTTTTTTTTTCATCCCGTTCCATCCCAAATGCTGCATCTCTATTAGGACTGCATAATTCTCCAGGGATTGCTTTTTCTAATCATTCCCATTACCAACACCCGCACATATTTGTCATGCAGGCTGCAGCATAAGCCCAATGTTTAAGCATTACGCTGCTAGCTCTAGCATGCATTAGGATAACTGGTATTCCGTAAATATTAGTCTCGCAACACATTTTCAGCTTGAGTGACTCTGTTCATATTAAGAGGTGACAAACAGATGGGATGTGTGAGCTGGAGGAACAGGCAGGCTTAAGGCTGTCAAATCAAGTCTGGGAGAAGTTGTAATGCTGCTGCCTACTCTAAACGATCCCTTAATCAAATAGAAAGAGTGATGCAGCTCCATTTTTCCTGCTTAGAGTATCTGAGGAGAATCCACACTGTTCAATAATCTCCCTATTATCAACAATAAACAAACTGTGTTAGATAATTTAAATTGAATTTCTCTCGACCCGCAATTCAAAATTGCCGAAGTAAGTGCATCAGCATGACAATGACTTGTGATAGTGCCATTCTTAAGGATGTGCAATTTTATAACTATAACAACTTGAGTTCCAAGTGATAACAATAATACAACAATAATAATAATGGCTGCATTTAATTTTTAAGCAAGGAAATTAAGGGGAAATTAAACACAACTGCAAATTGTAAAGTACCGTAGGGTTGGGGTTTTTTTTTTTAAATGTTTTTATTTTCTGAGGCACAAAAAAGACGAAACCTAAAACACAAAGGAAAGATGATGAAAAACAATCACGAAAGAAGTAAAAGCAAAACCAACACATGGATGTGACGAGATGATCAAACTGTAACAACAAAACAGCCATTAGACAGAAAGGCAAATGCAGAAAAATGAGTTTCAACGCTGACTCGGTGCTCCTCAACTTTAACCTGGAAGAGACTTAAACCACCAGACCTGAGAGCTTATTTAGAATAAAGAAGGTGCTAAAATAACCAACTGCCAGGCCATATAAAAGTATGTAATTTCAAAATGACTTCCAAGTTAAACTTAGAAAGCACTGCACTGTGGTCAGTCTCCTGGCTACGGACTTCTGCCCAACATTGATAATACTGTTGTAGAGTTACGATGCAAGGTGTAAAAACGAAGCTGGGGCTAAAAGACTGGCTGGTTGGTTGATTGGTTGATTGATTGATTGATTGATTGATTGAAAGTTGTTACAGGATAAAAAAAATCTAGAAAAAGAAATCTGAAAAACTGCACATAGTGATGGTCAAAACTACGCAGACCCACTGTCAAGGTTTTACAAATCTGAACAAAATAAAAAAAAACCAATTTATTCCTTAACCAGTCTCTGAGGTTAACGACAACAAAAATTTTCTGCCTGCTGAATGATGGACCGTCTCAGATTAACGGGCAGTAACAATCCTTTTTTTTTAGATCATTACTCGTGTCTTTACTTCTTGGCATTGGTAACACACAGCTGGACGCCCCAGAACAGCAAACTGCTAAAACCTCGTCTTTTATAGACTTGCTGATGATCACTTAATCAGTTGTATTATATATAATACATCTATGAGACACACACATATCATATAAAGACTAGCAAAAATTCTGCTTAGATTATCTATTGCACAAAGCTGTAACGCACAAAGAATGCTCACTTCATTATTATTGCTTCCCCTGCTGTGACACATCACAGTATCTAAGGGTAAATAGGTAAATAGCTGCGCTTCCGTCCTCCATAACCCATTTATAAACAGAAACACCGTAGCTTGCTCAGTACTTAGCAGTAAACTGAGATTTCACAGATTTGCATCATCATTTTAATTGTGAAAAAAAAAAAACTATAATTATAAGTAGACCAACTGTTCAACTGTGATCCTCTGCACTCAAGCCTTGCAGATTTTAATTGGAACCCTCTAATCAGCAACCATTGTGCACCTGGGACCCCAGGTGAATGCAGTTAAGTAGATGATAGGATATAAAAGCCTGCTCTGTGAGTCATGTTGAAAGAAGTATAGCCGACTTACAAAAATGCAACTAACGTCTGCTGAGGTTTGTTTTTGCATCCTTTGAGGTTTAGAAATAATTATTTAGCATGTGGGTGTTCCAGAAAATTGGACATATGCATGCCTCCAAATCCAACTTGTAATTGGATGTAAGGGTAGAGTTGGCTTTGTGACAGTTGAGAAAAAGAAAACACCACCTGAGCTTCAGTACTGTGAGAATTATTCAATTTGCAATTGCTACAGTTTTTTAAATTATTAGAATTTTTCATGTCAAATTTGAGGTAATTACTGTATATCTCTCAGTCTATTACAGTCTGCACAGGGACATCATCGGGCCTGGCAACATGTTACTGACCACTGTTACCGACACCCTCCACAAGAAGGGCAAGCCACAGAAGGTCATTGCTGAAAAGGCTAGCTGTTCACAGAGTGCAGTAATGAAGAATATTATGGAAAGTTGACTGGAAGGATAATGTGTGGGAGGAAAGGATGCACATGCAACAGGGATGACCGCAGCCTTGACAGGAATTGAGAAGCCAATTCAAGAAGGGAGACATTTACAAGGGAGAGCTTTACAAGGACTGGAGGAGACGGTGTGAGGAATGCGACAGTTGCAGAAGATTTCAGAGCACTTCATGCATCAGTCTGCTGACAAGAACTAGTTGTTGTTGTTTTTTAACATGCATACTACCAAAAGGTCTGCTGACCCTACTGATCAAATTTGCCTGACCTGAACCCCATAGAGTATCTATCAGAGGAACATGAGAAGCACCAACCCAGGAATACAGACGAGCAGAAGGACACCATTGAAGCAATTAAAATTAAACCCAAAACAAGAGTTAAAATATGTCACTTTATCTGCAATGAGTATAGAAAGGTTGAATTAAATTAGATTTAAAAAAAATCGCAATACTAATTTTTTTTCCACTGTATGCACGCTTTCTTGTTTATTCAAGTAATTAACCTTACAATGGCCTGTTCAAAGCGCAACGGACGTTCATGGAAAAGGCAGATTAAATATGACATTATAATTTAGTTTTTGTTTTCCAGAAGATCTTTAAAACATGAATTTACCCTTAGCTGTACACATTGTACATGTAGATACCTCAATCATGGCTTGTGACATGCTGCTGCTTGAAGATTCGTGCCAGACTAGTGTGCTGCTCCTGGGTGTCTAAATAAAGAAGTGCCAAAACAAAGAAACTGAGAAAACATTTCTAAGGTGAGAAGGTTCGAAATATGCAGTATTTTATACAATGCATCAATAGATCCCCTCTTTACTATGCTGAGTTAATGTAACTATCAAAAATACATTGTATACTGTGGTTATTATTACATGGACCAAAAAGGAAACTTTATACATGTGCATCAGGAGGTCTAGGCTTCCTTACCAATATGGTACCTACTTTGCCACACAGCTGTAGCCAATGTGACATGTACAGTCATGGACTGGAAAAACTAGTATATCCTTCATCTTGATGCATGCTCAACAATCAAAGTAACGAAACCCCAGAAAGTTGATTCTGTTCATCTGGACACAAGGTTTTCTTTGGGATAAATGATTTCTCCAACCTTTTTAAAATGAGAAAACTTGGTCCATCGCAAGGATCTGGTACCCGGGACAAGACAGCAATATACACAGTTAAGATTCAGAGGATTGCACTGAATCACACATTGGGGAGTACCAAACAGCCTGACTAAGTGGACGGCACAACACAAAAGAGCTTCCTCATCAGGCCAGGACTCTGTCATCTCTTTATACCTAGAGGATAACAGTCACTTTTTCCATTCTGTTATGTGAAGGCTGTGTGCAGGCAGGAGTGGTGATAAGGAGGACCCAAAGTGCAGACTCTAAGAGGCAAAAGGGTGAACTCAAAGGCCACAGCTTTATTGGCTGGCAGGGAAAAAAACATGCAAAACTAAACTGGGAAACTGATTCAACTAATACACACGGGGAGACACGGGGGGGAGACACGGGGGGGAGACACGGCGATTCACACAGCAATGCGGGTAGGCCACAACACTGACACAGAGAAACACAAGGCCTAAATACACAGATGGAGCAATCAGGGAATGGG
>VUQR01014155.1:0-11629 GCA_015108515.1 Hemichromis elongatus | reverse complement strand
ATTCTTAAATGGTTTAAAAATAACTCTCAGCAACACAGCACAGCACACCAGATGGTTTCTTAATTTGGATAATCTTATCATATGTAGCTGGGATATATCTCAGTAGTGTGACCAGAGCTTTGAATAAAAAAAAGAAGAAACATGGGTTGCTGTGTTAATGATCTAAAAGGAGGAAGCTTAAAATCCCAACTGGAGCTTAATACAAACGATTAGTTATCTGGTTAAAATTTAAAAAGCCATTCGATATTCTTTAATTGGGGGGATTTTATTTTTTCTAAAGGGTGGCCAAAACGCTGCTTTCTTAGCCGCTAACATAAATGGGCAAAGTTAAAAGGAGTATAAAAAACGCTGGCAGAGGGCTCAAAGGTTGGCCGCGTTATCCGAGTTGGCTGTAAACATCGAAGCTGTCCTAGTTTTGATAGAGTCTTCTCTCGCTGTCTCCGATTTTTCCTTCATAAGGCAGAGTATGAGTCCATGCTGTGCGCTATACAAAGGTATTTTAAAGTTTGCTAGCTAAGAAACTCTCAAATTTTGAGTGTTTGAAGTATGCACATAGAGGGCTTATTTTAAAATACTTCTTCCAGTTTGCAGCATGTGATATTTTTACATTTTAATTATGACCTCTTGTCACTTGTGTTTGAGCTGCATGCAAACCATCCTTTTGAGATTTTTTAGTTAAAGAAGTTTTTAGCTGAACCTTTTTAGCAGGAACAGGAATATTCAGAAGTATGTTAAGGTTTGGGTTTTTTCCTTGTTTTGTTTTTTTTTTTGTTACTATTTTATCAGAATTACTGTCAGTTTTCTTATGCCATGTTTTTGGTGTTCTTCCACCAGTGAAAGTCGCATATTGCACCCTTATAGTACGTATGTTTTCACAGTTGTGCCACTGTCAATTAGTGCAGGCAGAAGGCCAAAGGGTACTTTCACACCTAACTTCTTTGGTGTGCTTCACTGTAAATTAACTCTGGTGCACTTGTTTGTCTCCTTTTTTATCCTGTGAAAACATGTCGTCTTAGACATATGGATGCTAAGTTAATTCTGGTGTGACTAATGTGCGTTGGAAGTGAACTTCAAAGCCATTGTTTAGTCATCTGAATTGTGAAATGCAACGGAGGCAATCTCACAAGCAACTTGATCATGCAAGCTCAATTGGTGACCATAGCAACACTTGTGCATGGCAGCACATTGGTGTTGTGTAAATAAGTCATTAATTATTGAGTGAAATGGCAGCCACAAAGTATTTCAAGAACAGCAGCATCAGTTGTTTCAGCAGGCGCCCCAAAGCAGTTGGCTTCATTTCATTCCTCCACGATACAAACAAAAAACTTGTATATATTTAAACCTCCCTCTCAACCCCTGGGGGGCAGTATGTGCGTTCCTCTGGAGTCTGGAGACCTAGGAGTTAAAGGGTTTTGTATCTTAGCTGTTCCTAGGACTGCACTCTTTTGGACAGAGACTTCTGATGTTGTGCCTGGAATCTGCTGAAGCCACTCTTCCAATCTGAGGTTTACGACTCCTGATGTACCACTGGGGCGACTTTGAACTTTAACTTCCACATCTGCTTCAGCTGTTCCTTCAGCCCCTGGTATTTCTTGTGCTTCATCTTTATGATTTTGAAGTCTGCTGGGATTGCCGCATCTATAACGACTTTGTTTTTCTGCTCTAGCCACCACTATGTCTGGTTCGTTGGCCAGCAGCTTTCTGTCTAACTGGAACTTACAGTCCTACAGGACCTCAGTTTATTTTGTCCCAGCTTGTATCTTATACCCTGCTGCTATGTGTTGGATACTTTCTTTGCACAGTATACAACTTGGGTACAGTGACCTCAGATAGACTTCTACTCTATGGATCTGGTACGTAGGCCCTGTTCTTGGTATATTCCACACTTGATAGTAACTTGTGCAATTGCCTTGGAGTTGGGTTCTAGTGTTATTTTCCATAATCCCATTAAGTTCCTGATTAATGTCACTAGCAAACTATTTGTCTTGAATAGAGCCAAGCACTTCAATATCCATGTGTGGGGTAGAGAGTTGTAGACTTTCTTGTAGTCCATCCAGGTGAGCACTTATGTTGGTCTGCCTAGTCTTAGGTCCTGTCCACACGTAGCCGAGGATATCCCAAAACGAAGATATTTTTCTACAGTTCGGCCTGTCATCCACATGGAAACGCACTTTTGGCGCACGAAAACAGATCTTTTTAAAAACTCCAGCCAAAGTGAAGATCTGTGTTTTCTCCGTATTCAGCGTTTGTGTGTGGACAGACATAACCAAAGTTTTCGGGCCCGCGACATCACTTTCTGCGACACAAATGCTGACGTCAGGATTGCGACCTGTGTTTGACCTACGGCACGGATGCCCTCAGAGCTGCACTCGCATTATCAATTGTCCAAGCGCTTTTTGCTTGTTTGTTTTTACATGTTTGATGGTTTGTTGAACATAAGCAGGAAGGCAAAAAGTTAACCTGACTGGATAGGACACGGGGAACTACTGCCACCTACAGGTCTGGCATGTCAATGAATGTGCTTAACAATGCCCTTATGCGGTCATGATCAGGATGAGTACCTGCTGTTAGCGACCCTCTTATTTGCGGTTCCAGCCATCCATAGCATGCCATTACCTTCTTGCGTGATGTCTTTTTCTCTCAAATCTTCTTCTAGTGTTGCTCGGTTTCAGCTCTGGGTTGGTCCTCCCTTGTATTGTTATTCCCTTCTATTTGAGAATATACCATTGATGGGTCTTTGGAGAACAGGAAATGTATTCTCTTGGCCGTGCTTCTCTGGTATATCTCTTCAGTGGCTTGAGCTGTGAGCCTTCATTTGGCTTCACCCTCAGTTATGGACATCTTGTCCTACTTCTTGTACATCCAAGACCTGTCTCTCATGACATCCTATTACACCTCAGTTAACCGACTGGGTTTTTTTCTGATTTTGGTTTCTAGTGTTCTTTTACATGTAGGTCATCTACATGCATCCTTGACTTTATGGCCAAGCGCTTCTAGGATTACTGTCAGAGTGGTATATATGGGCTCATTGGTTCTAGTAGTAGTGGTAGTGGAGATAGTGTGCACTTGTGTTCACATCTGTAAGACTCTCCTCTAATAGGGCTTTGTGAATGAGAGAGGGAGTCATGCTCTCAGCTGGATGTCAACTTTGAGTCTGGTCACAGTCGTTGCATCTGTCATTGCAAGTGGCCGAGCATCACAAAAAGAGCAGTATACCTAATTTCACTTCTGGCTTCTGGCTCACTAGCTTTGATAGTATAGTAGCTGACTTCTATTGATGTAATTGCAATGAACGACCAAGTGCTTGTTAATCAGTGTTGATGTCAGCAATGTTTTCAAAATCAGTAATTTCCAAATTATGTTTTTCTAAAGTTAAATATGACTGGAACCTATGACAACACCTTTAGGTAGCAACAACAAATGGGGTTTAAAGCTACAGTTTACAGTATTGTGTGGGTCACAAAAGAAACA
Organism: Hemichromis elongatus; assembly: GCA_015108515.1. Lineage (NCBI taxonomy): Eukaryota > Metazoa > Chordata > Actinopteri > Cichliformes > Cichlidae > Hemichromis > Hemichromis elongatus. Next base: position 8,158 of record VUQR01014155.1, on the reverse strand, counting down.
AAAAAAAACATTATTGTTTTAATTTAAAAAAAAAATTAGACAGTACTTGTCCATTTTCCATCATCCTGTGAGTACCTGTCAAGCTGCCAAGTGCACGAGTCTGTGAACAGAAGTGAAAATGAAAGTTGGCTAGCGCTAAGAAGTTGGAGGTGTGCTGCATGCCACACAGCTCTTCATCTAGCAGCTCAGGGGGATTCTAATTCTTGTTCCATTACGCCTTTGACACATTTTTGAGAAACAATATTGGTAAAAACTACACTCACATTATCTGTGATTACTTCATAATAAAAGTCACAACATGTTAAACAAAGTGCCTTCAGGGAACTGTTGTTGTGATTTGGTGCTATATAAATAAAAGCGCATTGAATTGAAAAGTTTTGGCAATGAATAAGTGGTTTAATTTGATTGCTGCAGCAGTAGGAAGTGGTTTATTTTGTATCAGCAAATCAATACACGTTTTGTGTTTTTTTTGGGGGGGGGGGGTCCTAGGAACTGATAAGAGGTTTATAACACAGCACTACTTTTATCCCTGAACAATAGTGTGAATCTTTTTTTTTTTACCCCTATCTGTTAAATGAGGTAGAGGCCTCTACACATCAACCTGTTTGCTTTTCAAAATACTACAAAATGTTTTCTTGTCAGCAGCAAAATGTGGCGACAAAGCCCACAGTAAAGCTATACCTGAGCATTTTTTGACATTCAGCCCTGACTAGCTTGCAGACTAGCACAGTGGTGGTTTGCTTAAAATAGAAAGCTCCTCTTAGAAATATAGCTGAAGGGGCCTTGGAGGAACTGCAGTCACTATCTTGCTGTGCACACTTACTCCTGAGGCATCTCTGCCTTGGGAGAACAAAACGCTTTTGGGTTTCCGTGGAGGCAACTGCCAAAAATGTTTCATTATTTTCATCAGTTCGTTGTGGTTGCATAGCTGACAGGCAGCATGTGGCTGCTAAACTTGTGAAGATTTCGCCGAGCTATCTCTGATGTGTATTTTATACCAAGAGGGATATTAATTTTCCCCAATTTCAAATAATATCTTGAAGTCGATCCATTTTGAACATTTTTTTCCCCCAGTATGGATCCATACAGTACATCTGAGAGATACATCGTCTGTTTTCGCCATGGTCATGTTGTGAATTTCTGCATCAAAGACGCCTTTATTTTCTCCCCCTAAATCCAAGGTTACTGCTCTGGTATGTGACCCACATTCTAAGCACTTTACACAATAATGGCTTATGTCAGAGCCCAGAGTGTGAGATGTAGTGCTTGAAAACAAATAAATGAAATTATGCTAGGAATTATTGGTAATAGCAGGACCCAGACTATGCTTTTTTTTAATGTTTGAGAGATTTGTTCGCCCTCTCATTGTCTCTCTGTGACTCTCATGCTGTGTTACCACCACTAATTAGTGCAGCATGGACATTATGCAGACGCCCTACAGGAGGTGAAGATGAGACCACTCCAGCCTTATTAAATATGTATATTTGCCTTTAATTAGGAGGTATTCGTTTGCAAGTACAACATCCCCCCTCCTGCTCTGATTTTACAGTGCACCTGCTTTCAGAGGTTGAATGGAGACCTGCTGACTGGGATGAAGCAAATAGACTGTCAACACTCCTCACAGGGACCTTCCATTAGGCTGTCTCTTTCAGTGGCGCACACCCCCGAGGCTATGAAGCATTTTGCTCTCTTACTGCCGCACACTGCCTCTTCTTCTTTGTCCATCGAACGGAACAGCCACTTCACCTTCTACAGTTCTGTCTCTGTCTTTTTATTGCGCCAGCTTTCCTTTCCTTCCTGAAGGACCTTTTTTTTTTCAGCCTGTCCTTATAAAAATGTCAATAAATTACAATGTATTGAAACAACGGACGGGCCAGTACAACCGAATATGATTACTACAGTCAGAACCTGGGGACCGAAATGGTCTTATTTCTGCTTCTGGGTGAAGATATTTGGTGCTATTTGTTCAGTGTAAACAGAGATAGGCAAAATAAATTAAAGAATGCAGCATGCTTCACACCACACCGTCAAACTGACGGTCAAGACGCCCTGAAAAGTAAACATAAAAAATAGGCTTTACGAGTAGAAAAAGCTGAATTCTACAACAAAAATCATATTTTTTCTTTTCCTTTTGAATTGCTGGGTAATTTTCCCCCTGCAGGCTCTCCAAAATCATTCAAATAAATCAAGGAACAGAAATCATTGTTTGATTGAACTGGACCCTGTAACCCTACCTCTTAAAAGGAATGTTAACAATGTACTAAATTGGCTGGAATTATTTTCACTGGCACTGGCACATACACAAAAAAATGGATCATATTATTTCCCTATATATAGCACAAGAATTTTACATTGTATTTGTATTGTTAACACTGAGATATAGCGGTGCCTTAATTAGCTGCTTTGTGCTGCTCTCCTTTGTGCACGTAACCTTCAACAAAATCTTACCTCTTACATTTTCGTTCTTTATATGTAGCAACAACCTTGGGGCATTTTGTTTATTGTAACACTGGAGAAAATAAATAATGGATGACATCATATATTAGATTATCATATATGCATTATATGTAATATATGCATTTTTTTTCCCCATCATACCACTGCTGATCAGTTGTCAATAACTTAAGCAGTTTGTTAGTTTGTAACATTCAGTGAAATTTCACTATTTCACGCAAGCTGTGCCTCACAAAGAGCTGAAAGCTACCAAAGGGCGACAGTACTTAAATAAATCAGAGATGTAACTAAGGAACAGCTAACGTTGGAATCAGTGACTGAGCTAAAGTCTTTAGCCGTATCTCACACTTTTATTTTAAGTGGTCTTGAGCAATAGTTCTCCATCCTGAAGATCAAACCTTTTCTTTGGACACTGGCAGCTTTTTCACTCATTTACAGGAATGTTTTGTTGTTGTTGTTGTTGTTGTTGTTGTCGTTTATTTGTTAGGCAACTTAACACTGACCTATGATAGACTTAGTGCAGAACCAGAACAGTTTTTCCCCCATTTTCTTTAGTTGAATTTACAAAAGCGAGCTTAGAATGTCCTCCAAGACGTCCGGAGAACTAGTCCTAAAGACTTTGTAAAGAAATTATAAGAATGTTGCCTTCAGCACTTCAGGCTGTGGTGAAAAATTAGGGTGATCATCAAATATTGACATTCAAGCTGCTTAAAATTAAACAAACTTTGTTTTTTGGGTTTTATGTTTGCACATTTAAAATCACACAAATCTGTCCATATTTCCCACATTTCTCACAAAATATATGAAGAAACGCAGAGTTTCTCCAGACTTTTACACAATCAGACGTGTCAGCGATATGGCAAAGTACTTACGTTAACCAGTCAAATTAACAATGCAATTTCCATAGCTTTGCATGATTCACAGTTCAAAATTATCCTTATTTACCTTATGCCGAGCACTGATATTGTCTCTTAGGTCAACTACTGTCCATCTATTACGGTTCAACCTCCTCACAGCCAGAGTTGTGTGCCTGAGGCTACGTTCACACATGCATGGGCATTTTTGAAAATCCGTTATGGAAAATTTCTGTCCACATTAAAACAAAAAAAATGACCTCAAGCGCTGTCAGGACCATGCCAGAGCACCCGGTGGTAATATTCATGAAGAAATCTTCACAGATGCCCTCAGAGCTGCACTCGCGTTATCAATTGTCCACGCGCTTTTTGCTTGTTTGTTTGTTTGTTTGTTTGTTTTTACATGTTTCATGTTGTTTTGAACGTAAGCAGGAAGGCAAAAAGTTAACCTGGCTGGATAGGATACGGGGAACTACTGACACCTACAGGTCTGGCATGTCGATGAATGTGCTTAACAATGCCTCCGGTCATGTGTGGATGGAGTTTTTTTTTTTAAAGGAGGTGGTGTGGACACGAGTTTTTTTCAGGGGCGGATATTCGTTTTTGAAAAAACCAGGCTACGTGTGGACTAGGCCTAAGACATGAGAAAGGGATTGAATACATGTTGGAGTTGTGGTTAATTTGGGATCAACAGTAGCATTACTACAGCCCAGTTCTAACACATTTCTTGTTGTTCCTTTTAAAAGCCATATAACTATAGTTAAACCCAAGCAGATGCCAAAGAATAGGAGTAAAGACAACTCTAAATAACCAGCCATCCAAATAGTTTAATGGAAGCATTTTTTTTCTTTTTTTTAACTTGCTGTTACTTGCTTATGAATCACATTTACAGCCTCTCTTAAAACAGGTATCGATAATAAAAGCACCTTCATCTTGGCTGCTGATCGATATCTATATGACCAGCGCTCAGCAAAACACTGCACTGCAATTGTTCCTGACTTCTCTCAGCTACATCTAATGGGCAGTCAGCAAAGCTCACACAGCCTTTCAATCACAACAGAAACACAGCGAACAAATGCGCCCCCTGAAATGTGGACAACTCAAAGCTCCAAGTAGAAAGCTTTCTGCTGTGCTACTTTAAATTTGTCCTCCTTTGACTTTCAAGCACTGTTCCTGGTTATATATCTTAAGGCACAGCCAGCTTAATCCTCTCCTCTTTGAGACAAAATCAGATAATGAGTAAATCACATAATGCTAAACATACGAGTAGAGCAGGAATGCGATTATACGACAACACAGTGCTGTAACCTTTTCTGAGAGCTCGCTAACTACATGAAAACAGTAAAATCAGGATTTTTCTTAATTATTAAATGTGTGTACCTGGACCTTTCGTGCAATTATCTTAAAAAAAATCAAATGAGTCATTGATAGAAAAAAAATTCAAGGTCAAGTTTTACTACACTGATCGCACAAATGGCTGCACGTCCACGAAGGACTCGTTTTGATTAATTCATTCCCACCTTTAGATTAATTGGTGCCAAAATTCATGCATTAGGTCTAAAAATTGACAGAGCTAAAAGCCTGCAATGAAATGTAAGAATTAGAGCAGCTCACTTAGGCTTATAACTCAATTTTACACGTTTAGATTTTCTTTTCTTTTTCTTTTTTTTGGTGTTATATCCACAAATAAAATTTTAAAAATCTGGGTGGTGAAAGAAAAATCCTGAGGGAGTTAGCTTTCAGCTGCCCAAAGCACAGCGCTGTTTGATGTGTGAAATATGATGAAACTTGTGTTATCTTTTAAATCAATGCATTAATTATTACATGACTTCAGAAATAGAAAGCGATGCCAACCTCTGTGATTTTATTTATTTCAAGGCCAGAATAATTTGCACTCGAGCTAGTTTCTTTGGCTAAGTTTCATCTTCACTCACCCTGAAATGCCAAGCTGGATTTATGTAAACAATCACAGTAAGAGCTTCATTTTATATCCAGAATGCCCGGAGAATCGAGTAAATCAAAATAATCGACTGAAACGGAACCCATCCGGCCATACTACAGTTTCCTTCTTTATTCCTCATTTCCTCCATTTGTCCTCCTAACTTGTGTCGTGTCAGATCTATCTTTTTCACTTCATAGCGAGAGTTCTCAATTCAGGGCACGTCCAACAAGAGGTGGGTCGGGCTGAAACGACTCCTGAAATATCCATCACCTCAAATTACATCTTTGGTAGCGCTGATTCCCTCTTTTGGGCTAATCAAGTTATATGCCCCTGCACAACTACCAAGATGCCTGCTAATGTCTTTTAATTTGCAAAGATAATTACAACAAGGTTCCACTTGAAAATCCATACAAGCCAGCAAACTGAGCCAAAATCGACCAATCCACTAAGGTAATTACTTCTCCCTTAGCTTTAATGTATAGATATGTCTCAAGGGGCTAATGGCACTGATCAGAATGATTTCTGCAAAAACAAATCAGTCAGGGTTGACATGACATGTGTACAGGAAATAAAATATGCATTTGGCTGCAATTGCCTATGAATACTAATGTGCTTAGCATCTCTGCTATTTGGTGCGTAGGAAATACCGAAATTTGCATTTGGTGCCTAAAGGTTCTTGAAAGCCAGCCTAGGCTGTGCCCAACATTATGCACTGTGCAAACAGCCAGTGTAACACAGGCTGCTGAGAGCAGAACATGTTGTGCGCGTTGTTATCTTAAGGTGAAAGGCACACGCATACGCATGCTCACTCATATGCATGCAAGGCAAGTGAGAGAAACAATAGAGGAGCAGGTTGAGGGAGTCTTAGTGGCAAGGAGAGTCTAGACATAATGAGTTTAATAACGTACAATGTTCATTAAAACATAGCTCACAGCCTCTCCGGAGGTGTCATTCCTGTCAGCTTAGTGGTGCTGAGATATGGCTGGTGCTGAGCGGAAGCAGCCCATATGGTCTGTCTGCTTGACAACACTGTGACCCACAACAGATGTGCTGTTTTTCTCTCCCCTGGTGTTAGACTCAGCTTCTTTGACACACCTGTGTTTCCTCCCGAGCTGCACAATAACATCCAACAAATGAGACTTTTGGAATCTCCCTCTGAGTTTACAGAGGATTCTGGGCAGCCACAAAACACATTTTGGCTTTAGTGGGAAAGCCGGCTTCCTTGTGGGCATTATTAAAATTTTGATAACCTAAAAAAAAATCTAATTAAAATAAAGGCGAATTAATCTGGTGCAGTGTTTGCATGCTGATGTTTTTAAAGCGAGGATAAAGAAATTACTTTTTTATCTCATTGTAGAATTTTGGAATGGCTGTTTTTCCAGTCAAAGAAGTTCTGAATTATTGTATCACATTACTGTATGCAAACCTCCGAGGCAGGAAAATGTTGCCAACAACTGCAGTTCCTAAAGTGGCCACATGAGGCCGGCTCCAAAAGTGAGTCAAGTCGCAGAGAATCTTATTTTAAAATGTCCAGATTTGCAGGAGAAACACGCATGTTTATAGCCTGGTGATCCTTATTCACAGGGGCGGATCAACAGGGAGATTTGTTTTATAACTTAACTTTTAAAAATATATTAAGTTCTGTTCAGTTCAGATTTATTTTTAACACTAACAACAAACTAACAATCAAGCAACCCTCTGAGAAAGCACATTGCAATGACAGGAAGGGAAAACTCGTTTTTAACAGGAAGAGACCTCTGACAGAACCAGGCTCAGGGAGGGGCGGCTCCCCACTGTGACAGGTTGAGGCGTGAGAGGAAAGAGAAAAGAAAAAGGAGGGTATAGGGAGATCGGGGAGAACACACACTACAGGAGACAGACAAATATTAATGAGATGATGCAGCGGTATATAAACACCTGGAGAGTGTAGAGATGTGAGTGGAGAATAAAAGCTCAGAGCATCACAGTGTATCACAGAAAGACACCCAGCAATCTGAGCCTATAAGCAGCATAATTAAGCAAACCAATATTACGATAAAGCATGTAACACACACGCCAGTCCGCCGTGTCCATTTCAGGCTTTCCCTCTCCAAAACGGGAAATGCACACACATGGACTAGTTGCAGTAAGTTGCAGTATAGGCAGATTTTATTTCAAGCCAACATATATATGCAATTTCTGCATGCAATAATTCAACTACATGCATGTCCACTTCATGTCTATTAGAATAACATTATATTATGAGGTATATAAGATGCGCTGGATGGATTTAACAGGGATCCAGTGAAGAAAAGCTAATATGGGAGGAATCTTATTTTGCTTTCTTATTAGTGCGACTCCCTATACGTACTCATACACAGCAGATGGATCAACTGAAGGCTTTTAAGGGAACTTGTAGAACAACCTGACAATAATGAATTACAATATTCCAATTTTAGGAAAATTTAGCAAATAGAAGAAGCCAGTCCTTTATATGTTTAATCTGCACGCTCAAGGAAATATCCTGATCAAAAATGACTCCAATGTAGTGATGTTCGAATCGTGAACGAATCGTTCAATACTCGAGAATCACTTTACTGACTCGTGAATCATTATTCACAAGCGCAACTGACTCACTGACTCATCCCTGTTGCTGTTAGCAAACTAATTCCATTAGTAGAAATATATCTAGCTTATAATTAAAATTGTGGGGGGAAAAACAACAGCCAGTTTCTTAACAAAAACATTTCTGCTCTAAACTGGAAGAAAAAACCCTGAGCAGAAACCTCACATCAAGACAATAGCTCCTCGGTTCACAGTAGCATCATTCAGCTAACAAGCTAACAGCACAGCTAAAATGCAAACAGCACATTTGAGCTACTCACCCCAAGCGAATCACTCACTCGACTCACCCCCTCCCTCCTGGCTC
>VUQR01014153.1:18637-30833 GCA_015108515.1 Hemichromis elongatus | reverse complement strand
CTTCCAATTCTAGCATCAAACCCCCAACAAATTATGTGCTTTAATGGGAGTTATTTACAGAATTATTTCTTTGCTAAAAGCTTGTCAGACACTGAGCAGAGGCTGTGGAAGTCACTGTGATGAGCCAAAAAAAAAAAGAAAGAAAGAAAGAAAGAAAGAAAGAAAAATAGTGCATTCCTTAGTTTTATAAATTGAATGCATATGCTTGCTAGATGGAGCCTCATCTGCTGAAATATCAAGTTTGAGCTGAACAATCTGTCAGATTTGTTAAGTGTGACATTTTTGTCAGTTTAGATAGGTGTGGTTTTGCCCAGTTATGGTCACAAAGGAGGAGGAACATTTAATTTCAAAGAATACATTGTTGCTGGAGTCGTAATAATTGTCACAAACACATATAAGGCACGGGACATGGTGTTTTACACATTTACCCATTTTTCCACAGGAATTGTGTGATTACTCTTAAATGTTATGTAGTTTTTAAAAAGCCATTTCAGCCTGTTTTAAATATGCAAGAAGTTGAGTGAAATTTACCGTTGGTAACACTAAGTGAAGACTGATGGACAGGTAGGGACTAAAACTGTATTTAACGGTTTTTAATTTTTTCCTGCTTTTATGAACAACTTCACTTGCTAGAATGAAGACAAAATCTTGTACAAATGTTATTAATTATTGTTAAAGTGTGTTTTTGGAGTCACAAACACAATGTATTTCTATCCAACAACTACACCAGGCTTGACTATGCTGGTATTTGCTAAGATGTGTGTGTATTTTAGCTTCTCATGACAGAAAGAAAAGGAAAAAAAATGGTTTGGCCTCATGTAATCTGTTTTTTCCTTTGGTTCTCACTTAGTTGGCATAATTTTGCATGGCATTTTGTTGTTACTAAACAAAGTTTAGTAGTGTCCACTTATAACAACACATACTCTGAGATTATCTGATGTGATACTTCCCTTGGCCTCATTTGCACTCTGTTGTAGAGCCGGTAGTATGTTGTGTACAGAAAACACCACTGCTGCCCTCTTGTGTTAAAAGCAGGGACCAAGAATTTACAACAAGGAGGGTCATTTACACTTAAACAAAGAAAAAAGAAAAAAATTGTTACAATGTACTTGTTCAACAAATACAATGTCAAATATTACATTTGTAGTAATCTGCTCAAAAGAAATGCACTTGACTGATATACACTCAAGTTATACTGCACACATTTATTTGAATAAGAAAAAATAACTGTTTAATTTTATATATTTCAGTTACATTTTACTCAAAACTATTCATGTTTATTGAGAGTGGAGAATCATTATTTTGAATGCATATAAAATAAAAATGAACCTGAAAAAACAAAGTTCCCAGCTGAACTCCTCAGAATCCTCAATTTATTATTATTATTAATGTGGTTATAAATATGGTTTTGTACGATAACTTAAGTGTTTTTAGTTGAGGTGTGAAAATCTTTACCTTCTTATTACTAAAAAGTAGAGCTACATGCTTAAAGTACAACTACATGAGAGTGTAGTTTTAGTTCATGTTAGTTATTGAATGACTTCATTTAATTCATGTTATTTTTCCAGCATTTTTAACGTGTGTCACAATCTAATGCTAAAATTAGAATCAGAATACTTTAATAATCCCTAAGGAAATTATGTGGGTTCTAAGACAATAACATTAACAATCTGAACTAATTAAATAATACAATACATTAAAAAGTTAACAAAATATAATAAATGGTTCTAATATATAAAAATGGCTCAATTATAAATATCCAGAATATTAAAAAGGTGAAATCTATATGGTCTAGTTACTGGTGACTTTTTCTTTATCCTTTGATACATACATGAACGCAGGTGATGATCAGTGCAAAAACAGAACAGGTGCAGAGAACACAATACAGGGTCGTATGATTAAATCAGAGCAATTAGTGAGAACAGTCTTATGGTTATTGTTCATGAGTCCAGCAGCAGAGGGGAAGAAACTGTTTTAATGGTGAAAGGTTCTGGTCCAAATGGACCGGAGCCTCCTGCCTGAGGGGAGCAGGTCAAACAGACTGTGTCCAGGGTGAGAAGGGTCAGCTGTGAACTGAGCCGCATGCCCCAGTGTCCTGGAGGTAAACAGGTCCTGCAGAGATGGAAGTCTGCAGCCAATCACCTTCTCAGCAGAGCACACAACGCTGCATCATAGTCCGTGTTGGCAGGTTGAATTTCTTCAGCTGCCACAGGAAGTAGATCCTCTGCTGGGCCTTCTTTATGATGTAGGTGATGGTGGGCTCCCACTTGAAGTCCTGGGTGATGGTGGTAGCCAGGAAGCGGAATGAGTCCCATGAGACTATGTTCAATCCTAAAACCCTTTATGACTAAAGGTTTTCAGAATTCTCCGTTTCAATTTGAAACATGTTTCAGTTCATTTAGAGGGTTATTCTCCATGTGCCACTATCTGGATGTGCTGCATCAGTGTCAGTAAAATTAGGACTAGCTGGAGATTATATTTGTTCTTCACGTAACCTATGATGTCTAGGCCCTTACCCACTGTAATTTTTGGGGATTCCCATTTCACAAATTATTATTTTTATGTTTCACCATGACTGTAATTGAATTTTAACTGATTTGTTAATAAAAATGAAACTGAAATGGAACTGAGCCTCTGTATTATGTGATTTATAATGTTTTAACCAGTGTATATTTTTATCCAAATTTACTGTATCATCTTGGGCTTCACTGAGGCTGCCATATTGTTACAGGGCAGCTATCTCTCTCGTTTTATGTAGGCAGGTGTCTATACTTTCAATTATTATAACTTAATGAGCTTTCAACAACTTTTTAAACATTGTCATTTGTTTTTTATTTATGATAAAACAGTTCAGCTATTTTTGCCATGGGTATAGGTATCGGCATTTATAACAGCCGATAAATGGAAATTTAAAAAGCACACAAGAAATGGAAGATACCCTTTAACCTTGTTATGAATGTCAAATTTGCATAGTTTGACCACCAGAGGGCACTATGCAACTTCCCTGTTGACAGCAGGTGTTTGGAAGCCACAAACAACAACTAGCTGAACCAAGAAGTACGCAGTAACTAAATAACTACTTATTACAGATGTTAGAGACATCTGTTTCTCATTCATAAGTCTGATAGAAACAAGTATTGGATTTCTAAATCAGTAAATATCGATATGTACTGGTCTTTTCTTCTCTTCTCACTCCTATGACCTGCTTACTTTACAGCGCCCCCGTTTGGTTAAATCTACCCTCTCTCTCTTAGCACCGCCCTTGTTAAAATTAGCCGTGACCGAGCGTACCTCCAAAGCGCCACGGATCTTCAGGGTGGAACAGCCAACAGGTCTCGTATCAGACGTTTGGAAATTAGTTTAATGTCATTAACTAATTTAATATTAACATTTTCTCAGCAAATGTTGTTTATTTAATTTTTTTAAATTATTTTCTATTCGCGAGCTTTTATAGTGAGGTAGCTTTTAGCTAAATTTTCTTGCCACGTGTGAACTTGTTAACTTTCTTCCCACAGCTGATTAGCATAAGTTAATAATTTACTCACGCTGGGAACGACTTTAAACATTTTTTCCTCAGTTATTTTTTGGTTAATAGTCTGTTAGCCAGTTAAGTATAATACGCACAGCCTGCTCCTAGGTGGCAAATACTGGTGAAGAACAGCTCTCCTCTGTCATGTTTTCTTAGTGCGCTAGCTAGCTGTGTGAACTAGCATTTTGCCGATATGCTTACTGCGGTGCGGTATGTGCTGTCCAAGCTGATTTCTCCACTGTGGAGGAGAGTCGAAGTGGAAGGAGACATTTTCTCCCATGAATCAGGTAAATGCAATATTACTTCAAACCACGTCAAGTAAAAAAATTGGTGAGCTTAATCGTGTGTATTTCGGGTAACTTAATGCTAACACATTAGATTAGTCAAGTTTGTTTTGCATGTTTTTCGTGACCAGATGGGAAAGAGATTCGCCGCCTGAGGGGCCGAGTGATAACCCGGTTGTGTCTTGATTATGGCATGATTGACGATGCAATCTACTTCACTAGTGATGAGGTCTTGGGTGGCATGCCACTGAAAGAAGGAGATCTGGTCAACTGCATAGCAGTAAGAGATGGTTCAGAAGGGGGATGGAAAGCTTTAAGGGTGAGGAGCCTGTGCTTCATGTGATCAACAGCTTAAATTTCTGTTTATTTGCAACTGTGATGTTGTTTCTAGTTAGAACTTATTTGTTGTTCATTCACGGTGAGCTCTGTTTAACCATGTCCTTTAGGTGGAGAAGAGCACAGATTATTGGGAGGATACAGGAAAAACCTCCTTAGACGCTGACATTATGCTGCTGCGGCCTCTCGTTGGCACAGTCACATCATTTGATGGAGATGGTGGCTACATAAATGAAACCACATACTTCCCATGTCACACTCTTTGGGAAGGTACCTATATGCACTTTACATCATATGCTTAAAATTGTGAGCTTCTTCCACCCTGTGATGCTTTGCTACACCAATTCTTGGTCATTCAGCCCCAGACAGTATTTTGGACTGATTTAACAACCACTTGTATCTTTAAAGATCGTGTTTGGTTAGCTTTCAATTTGCTGAAGGCATCTTTTGAGTGTCTTCTGTCTTTTCACAGGTTATGAGCCAATGAAAGGAGACTGGGTCCAAGCAAAATATTATATCAATCCTAACGAGTGGACCACCCAGGCTCATTCTGTGGTCCCTTTACGCTATTGCCGCCTAGACCAAGTAATTGTATCATTGTTTTTAGATATGCAATACATGCTTATTTTATTAAAGTCCATTTAATTGTACTTGAACTTTTCTGCTCAGTTATTTGCAATGGTAAAACTTTGTAATTGTCATTTTCACCTCCTTTCTGTAGGTGCGTGTGACCAGTGTCTATGGTCGTTTTGGAGTGGTGGATGACAGTGTTTTCTTCAGCTTGGAGTCTCTCCTGCTCCCTGCCCTTTATGAGCCTTTTGTAGGAGACTTGGTTAATCTGGTAATGGTGGAGAGCAATCAGTCCCTCTATAGCTGGAGGGCTCTTTGCATGGCACCCTGCACTCAGAGGTATCAGCTACAGTCTTTAAGCTTTAAGTAATGACTGTAAATGTTGTAGGTTTGCTTTTTACAGTTTCTGCTTGAAAAATAACTGCATTGAGCAATCATTTCAGCTTTATGTTAATGCAAATGAAAATATATTTTAATTTTTATTGCAGTGCAAATCTTTCTGCTACGCCTCTCAGAGAGACTGAACTGAAGAGCATCTTAGAAAACAAAGGAGGGTTGAATGTAACAGATTACGGCCAGTATGGGGAACTGATGACTGGGGAGACACGAGAGCTGGTGCTCTGGATACAGTAAGTTAATCAGGGGAGAAATAAAATATTTACATTGTGAATTTAAATCAAAGCACTCGAACTAAAATCTCTTTAAAAGTTATGTACATCTTATTAATGGCATTGAGTGCAGCTACCTTGCCCTCACTTTTGTCTAGTAAATGCCACTGATAGTAAAAAAACAAAAACAGTAATACTTTTTCCATGTGTTCATATTAGCATAAATGAACTAAATCACTAGTTTTCCAAAGGCTACCTAAAGGAGAACCACAGCAGACAGAGTGCGAGCATGTTGGCATGTTTTATAAGGGCTTATAACGATGATGGTGTAGTCTCTCGGAGATGGAGGTATCGCAAACTTACAATTGTGGTCTATATATTATGGAGAAAGTGCAATTTTAATTAGTATTTACTAGCATTGTGCTTTAGTGTCTTCATCTTTCTCTTAACAGAAATCAAGGTTCAGAGAACCACAAGTTGACACACTGCGACTTTGCTGGCTGGGACTCAGAAGAACAGTTCACTCTGGTTAGTGTTAAAGAATTGACATCACGGAGGCAGAAAGGGCAGCAGCTGCAAGAAAACCTTGTCAAGCCTTCAGAAAAACAAGTGAGAGATGGAAAAGATGTAAATAATGAAAAGGGTGATACGCAGGAGGCGGCGGTCCATTCCCCCGGGCTAAGAAGAAAGGAATGCGAGTTGGATATTTTACCTGGAGAGAGACTGCCAGTTGCAGTAGCCTGTGAGGGAAAGTAAGTTTTGTTTTTAATCTTCTTATGAAAACAGTGGTAAAAATAACACGATCACCAATATAGGTAATGCATGGAAAAAAAAAATTTTAATCTCACTTTAGATTTACTGCTTTGCCATTTAATTCGAGTTTCGCTGTTGGTGGTGTCGTGTGTCTCTGTTAGACCTTTTTGTACACCTGAATTTTGTTTGGGAAATGACTCAAGGTGCCTGGGAACTTGTGCTGAGCTGCTACTGCTGCACTTCTCTTCTTTCACCATCGGGAGGCGCTTGGAGGTCACCGTGCGCAGTGAATGTGAGAATGTGCTGCAGCCCTCTGTGCCCTACACGCCTATTGATAATTGCCCAGTTTCAGTGAAATCTTCTCACGTGATCACAGTAGCTGCTCCGAAAATGACACCAAGGTATCAAAATAACCTGACTGTCCTTGGTAGGCAAAATTATTTCACAACATTCAATGTGTGTGCTGTTTAAGGTTGACCCTTCCTCTTCTAGGCTTCCTAAGCGGCGGTTGCCACAATTTGTACCCAACTACCCTGTGCCTCAAGCTCTAAGAGACTGTATGGAAGCCCAGAGAAATGTCCTGGCAGTTGAGCCCTGTCTTGGAGAGGTGAGCTTTTTTGCTTTTTTTTTTTTTTTTTCCCTTAGGTGCACCAGCACAAAAGTTAGGTGCACCCAAATTTTTTAACCACAATTCCTGTTAATCTTTTTTTTTTTTTTTTAATTGCCATTCATAGGGTTATTGATTTGTAAATGATTAACTAACAATCTTGTCAACACAAAGTACTTTATTTGGAGCAAAGTTCTACAAGAAAGATCAGTTACTGAAAAAGTGCTTGTGCTTAAAGTGCTTTGGCAATGTTAAACTTGATCATCATCTCGCGCTCCTCTGACGACCTGTTTGATGCTGCCTGCTGTGGGGAGAGGGGACACTTGGGCAGTGCATTTATCGTGATGTATAATAATGTGTTTTCTGGACACGCTGTGCTTTTTCAGCGTTCAGAGGTTGATGGGCCCGTGGCAGAGCACTAGCTATGAATTTTAGACAGTTCAGGGCTTGACATAACAAAGAAGATAACAATCGTTCTTTTCATCTTTTCTCATTACCCACAGCTACATCCACCTGTGTCAGGCCTAGGCTACTCACTAGGGCTGGGTATCGTCACTGATTACTGTAATCCATTCGATTCACAAGGTCGGTTGGATTCAATTTTGACTCAGTCAGAAATATTATAATTCTGATCATTTATCAGTACTGACACTTGTGAGACTTTATCAAAGGTGTAAGCATCACAGCAGATGTTTTGGTTTCAGAGTAACTGAGGGTAAAACACAGAAAAACATGAAGGAGATTTTCCCGGCCTGACTTTTTATAGCAGATAACCTTAAAAATATTCTGCAGGAGACGAAAAACTGAAGACAACCACGACTCAGCATATGAACATTAACAGATGCTGCTGAAGTAAAGCAGAGCAAAGTTAGAGGTTTGGTTAGAGACACAGTTAAGTGTTTTGCAGTTTGACGTAATTTAAAAAAAATGAAATTTCTTTGCTATTAAACAGCAGAAATGAGGCTTTCTTGTCAGAGGTCATTTTTCAGGAAAAAAAACCCAGCATCCGACAGCGCTGCACATGACTTGTGTGTAACAAGCGAACGAATAATGCAGAAAACAGAGATTTGAAATGGGAAACTGTTCTTGAAGTACAGAGAGAGAGCGGTGCAGGAAGTTTTTATCGTGGTGGAAGCAAAACAGCAAAAGTAAGAAGGAATTCATGACTATGTTTATCAAATGTGAAGCGTAGTTTTGATCTTTTTATGCTGTGGGTTCAGTGCTTTTTGGTTGGAGAGTGATGAAACCTGCAGCATCAGAGTCTAGCGCAAAAAACCCGTAAACACAGTGCGGACCTGACACGTCAGGATCTGTGAGCTGTCAGCTTTCAGCCCCGACGGCGTGTACGTGCTGTCAGGACTCACAGATACTGCTATGTCAGGTCTGCACTCTGTGTTTACGTCTCTGTGCGGAATACATTTACCTGCTCTGATTAGCTGTTTGGTTTAACCTGAGATTCTGGCGTTTCGGATAAAACACATTTATATTTAAAAGTCGATTCAGGATTTAATGAATTGATATTGCTTCATTCATGCTACTCTCTATCCTCCTCTATACCTCTCTCTATCCGCCTGCGTTTTCAAACATACACACGCATAGGACTACAGGAATATCTTGACCACGGCCAATCAGAGAGGTCCCGCCCCTGACTGGGCGATGACTGAATGTAGTGTAAAGCACTTTGGGGTCCATAGGGACTAAGTAAAGCGCTATACAAATACAGGCCATTTATTATTTCTGAATTGGTAAAATAAGACTGTAGATCTTAAGTAATTTAAATTAACTTTTAAGCCTTTAAATTGTATAAAAAATGTGATGTAAAATGTTAGGAACTGCCTCAAGTGGCTGGTGTGTTGTGCCTTATTTCATTGTATGAAAATAAGAAAATCAGAATTTGCATTAAGTGAAACAGTAAGTTACTGCGTTTCACTCAGGTGCTGTCCCCGTCAAACATGCAGTCGCGTTTCTCAGCCCTCCTCTGGCTGGAAGAGTTGCACGCAGAAAGGGAACTGAGAGAATTCTCTATCAGTGGAGCGCTTCTCAGGAAAGGGGCTGCCTACCTGCACCTCGAGGTCCTCGGTTTGGCAGAAGGCAGACCAAACCTCAATATAGGTGAGGGGCCTTTAAGCTCATTTTATCATTATTGTTGTTTTATGGTTACTGTTCATTAAAAGAAGGTTGACAAGCTTCCTTTTCAGGGGACAGAATAATACTGAAGAAGCCACAGAGTGATGGTGTGGTAATGGAGTACATTAGCTACGTCACAGAGGTATGGAGATGTTTGTTGTTGTAAAGAATATTTTTAAAACATAGGTAATGTTATGTTTTAGTCTAATGCTCGGTTGTTACACAGATCAGTGATGAGGATGTGAGTTTGCGAGTGAACTCAGACTTTCAGCGCAGCTACCTCGGGGAGCCACTGGATGTCGAGTTCTCTTACAACAGGTGAGAAAATCAGTGGAACCCTAATATCACCATGAATTTGTCACTTCACATTTCAAATAATGCGTTTATCTTTCACCTGAAAACAGTGCGTCATAGTTGCTGTGTTTGAGGGTTTTTCCTTTACTTTTTAATGTTTTTGATGTTTGTGTAATCAGATTGACTATGAGGCGGTGTCACAGTGCACTTGACCAGGCAAAACACTTTGGGGAAAGTAAGTTCAATCTGAATCGCTTTGAGTCTGCGTTTCAGACTCTTTCTTTTACACTACAAACATTTTATAAAATATATTTTGATGTAATGAAATTATATTATTAATTATAATTGACTAGAGAATACCTAAGCATGTATGACTAACTTTAAAAGCACTTTTTAAAATTGTCGGGCAGTTCTCTTCCCCTCCAAAGTGACACCTCGGACGCCTCAGTGGACTGGAAAATGGATGGATGAACCAGACAAAGAGAAAACGGTAGAGCACAATAAGATGAAAATATTTTTTGGGGGGTGGGGCAAATGAAAGTAAGACGATACTTCGTTAAATTTAAAGCTTTTAATCAAATGTAAATATGTTTGGAAACCAGGCACCAGCCACTGAAAATGGAATAGTGTCGGGCATTACTATTGACATGAAGTCAAAAGGCACACAGACTAAAGGTACAGATATTTTCAGCATCAACTGATTTTTCCTGTGTTTTGACAGATAACTTCATCGGCAGCATCGTTAACAAATGTGTAATTGTGTCTAGATTGTGCACCAAGATCTAAACCCATCCCCAGCAAAGGGCACTTCTTTAACCCAGACCTGAACCCCCCTCAGAGGGAGGCAGTGAAGAGGATCCTAGCAGGGGAGTGTCGGCCCCTTCCGTACGTGCTCTTTGGACCTCCAGGCACTGGAAAGACGATCACCATTATAGAGGCCATACTCCAGGTGCATATACTCAATGCAATATAGTCACATGAATATATCGGAAATTATGTAATGTAATGTATTTGTAAGTGCCACTCTTATTCACACTGGCTGTGCTCATTTTTTATTTTTCCATTTTGTCCTTTGGTATTTAGTTTTAAGTCCTGGTTGTCAATAGATAGAAATAGTTTTTCTACGATTTTGTCCAAAGTGATTGATCCAAAAGGCATCTTCTATTGGGACTGCGGAAAAGGAAAATTGAAAATAATTATAAAATAATGGTTTTGAAACACATTCGGTGGCATTACAGTCATGGCTAAGAAATTTTCATTCCATGTTGTTGCTCTTTGCTTTTATTTTTGTGTAGTTTTACATTTTTACCCTTCAGCTGTAAAACAGATGGGGGGGTATTACTGTTACCCTGCCTGGTGTGTGAGCAGGCGGCACGGACACCCAAGTTTGTGAATTCGATAACTCAATAATAAATTGACTTAGCAGTTTTAAATCGATACCATAGGCGTATCTACTAAAAATCTCAGATGAATTTGAATGTCAGTGACCTTGACCTCAAGGTTGGAGGTCAGAGGTCAAAATTACTGAAAATCTTGTGAATGTGATAACTTCTGAGAACAAGGCAGCAGTTTGTTTTTTTTCTGCTAGCAGGCTGAGGGGGTACCACTGGCTGCTGCTGCTGTTGCCAGTATTTTTTATTTATTTTAATTTTTTTAATGACATATGAATAAATACAAGGGATTCGATTATTTTCAGACTCGCATTGGCAAATGACTTTAAGTCTTATGGCTGTTTTATTCCCATTGCTTGTATAAAGTTTAATTTGTTCCACATTCAGGTTTACCACTTTATGCCCAGTAGTCGGGTACTTGTGTGTACCCCTTCCAACAGTGCTGCTGACCTTATCTGCATCCGCCTGCATGACAGTGGCTACCTGCATACTGCGAGTTTGGCCCGTGTCAATGCAACCTGTAGGCAGAATGAGGTATTTAGTAATTATTATTTAATATAGCATTTAGGCTAATGTGTTTGACTGTTTTAGATTTAGATTTTTTTTTTCTTTTCTCTCCACCCCTTCCCCCTAGTCTATCCCAGAGGTGCCGAGAATGTACTCCAGGGCAGGAGAGGACATTCGTCAAGCTGCTTTCCACAGGATTGTGGTCAGCACCTGCTCCAGTGCTGGCATGTTCCACAGTATATGCCCACCGTAAGACATGGGTTAAAGTAGCGAGGTTAATCAGTTTTTCTCCCACTCTAGTCCTTGTTTACTAACCCTTTAATAATCTTCAGAGCGGGACATTTTACTCATCTGTTTCTGGATGAATCCGGCCAAGCCACTGAGCCAGAGTCCCTGATCCCACTGAGCCTTGTATCTGAGAGAGATGGACAGGTTAGCACAAATATACATGCACTGATTTCATTAAGACCTAAGTGGGATATTATGTATGAGCTCTGGGAGAATCGGGGGTTTTTTGTTTAAAAAAAACTTTTCTCTATTTAGATAGTTTTAGCTGGAGACCCCTGCCAGTTGGGTCCGATGGTGAAGTCCAAGATAGCCAATGCCTTTGGCCTTGGGGTGTCTTTGTTGGAGAGGTTGATGGCCAACCCTCTGTACTCCAGACAGGACTGGGGCTACAATCCTAAGCTGGTTAGTGTTCTACTTACAAATGGTTTTGCTGTTGAGCATTTGTAAGTTGTTCTTTGCAGACATGCATCATATTAAAATTTGGAAAGATAAAATTATTTAGATACAGCGCGGATCTAATGATAAATGAACTTGAGTGGAATGTATCAATATAAGTTTACAGTCTAAACAATAATTACAGTAGTGCTGTTCTATTACAACAACAGGTAACTAAGCTGATCTACAACTATCGTTCTCACGAGGCCTTGCTCACACTGCCTTCAAAGCTCTTCTATCAGGGAGAGTTGTGCTGTAAAGGAACCAGGAGTATTGTGGACTCCCTCTGCCAGTGGAAAAATCTGCCCAAAAAAGGCTTCCCACTCCTCTTTCATGGAGTCAGGGTAATGAAAATATAGAATATGCTTTCCTTCGTCATGTGAGAGGTTGCTTTACTGAGGAATGTTATATGACACTTTGTTGGGATTGCTAGCTTGCATTTTTTTTATTTTGTTGCGTGATCCCCC
>VUQR01014153.1:6667-18617 GCA_015108515.1 Hemichromis elongatus | reverse complement strand
TGCCGGGGCCCCCCCCCCCCCCCTTCTTTCTAGGGGACAGAAATGAGAGAAGGTAACAACCCATCAAGGTTTAACCCAGTAGAAGCTGTACAGGTCATGCTATACTGCTGTCAACTGGCAAAGAAGCTCTACAACCCTGTCCATGCCTCTGACATTGGTGTCATTGCCCCCTACAAAAAACAAGTATGAGTTTACTATTCATCACTGAAACTGTTTTCCTTTTATTTTATTAGGCAAAAAAAAACAAAACCCAAACATTTTGCATAATTAAAAACACCAAATGGCTTTTCAACATAAAAGTGGCCAGCTGCAGTCCTATAGACCCTAAATCTTCTGGCTTTCCTCACCAGTGTGAGAAGATTCGTGTCCTGCTGGGGAAAGTGGGCCTGTCGGACATCAAAGTGGGCTCTGTGGAGGAGTTCCAAGGACAAGAGTTTCTGGTCATCATTTTGTCTACGGTAGGCAAAAACACGCTTTGGATAATTAAAAGTAGAAATATTGGACTGTATTTTCCTCTAAATAAAAGGCTAGCTGTTTGATTCGTCTTATTTTTTAACACGCATCTGCGTTATCAAATATCAATAGCACATTTTTGCATTTGATTTTGATGTAAATATATTTCTTTGGTTTAATCTATGTGAAAGACGTGGGCATTTTTATTGTGATTTGGATGGTTGGGTTTAGATTTTGGTGTAAACAACAAAAGCATGGATCATCCTACCTTGTATTAATTGTTCAGACTGGTGGAAATGTAACAGTGTGAGGGATATTTTCTTGGCACACTTTAGTTGCCAATTAAGCATTATTATAAGCCACAGCCTACCTGAGTATTGTTGCTGACTATGTCCATCACAGTTTGACCAGGATACCCATCTTCTCATGGCTGCTTCTTAAAGGTTAGATTAGCTTGAACTGGTTTCTTGAACTTGGCAATAAATGTATTGCACCCAAATGATCACCACGAACATGTTAAACCAGTAGAGCACCTTTGGATGCGATGGAATGGAAGACTTGCATCATGGACAGCAGGTGACAAATCTGAGTGATGCCAACATATCAATATAAACCAAAATATTTCAGGAATATTTCCAAGAAGTGCAGGTATGCCCTGAAAGCAGTTATGAAAGGGAAATCTGGGTCCACCAGTGAGCGCGCTAATTAAATCGGAACCATATAAAACACTAAAATGAAACCTTCATTTTTTTACTTATTTTTTTTAAACTGAACAAGCAGACATGCTGATCTAGTTCAACCTTGTGTACGAAAGTAAAAAGTAACGTTTTCATAGTTTTTTTCATTTTAATTAATGTTATTTAATCCACATAACTCTTCTATAATATAGGTGCGCTCTAGTGAGTCACTACAGAGTGATGATCTGCAGAGTACACTCGGCTTTCTGGCTAACCCAAAACGCTTCAATGTGGCCATCACTCGACCCAAAGCTCTGCTTTTAATTGTTGGAAACCCCCACATTCTCATTAGGGTGAGTGACCTCTTAACTTGGACTTTTTTCTTCTCTCCATACTGGTTGTGATCAAATGCATTCACCGCGTATGTTCTCTAAAACCGTAATTCCTTTTCAGGACCCTTGCTTCAGGGCTCTGCTTGAGTACTGTTACATTAATGGGGCTTATCTGGGCTGCGACCCTCCTTCCTCCCTTCAAGATGTTCACACGTATGTAAACGGATTCATAATGGATATTCATGACTATTGCAAGGCTACTAATCAAATATTTATTTATTTTTAGTACAGATTCGATTCTGATTTTTTTTTTCTCCCCCCACAGTGTTGCAGAGGACTAAAGGAGCACATAAAAGGGACAACAATAGATGGTGTACTGCAGCACAGTCAACCTGGCAATCCAGTGTGTTCAAATTTGTTTTCCTTTGTTCAAATTTTCTTAATGTTCCTGTTTTAAAAAGAAAAATATCTTGTTTACAGTCCTGTTTGGATGAGAAATAAAGGTTACGCTCATGATCACGGCCCAAGCATTCTTGTGTCCTACCATTAAGTTGATGTGCTTGACAGTGCATAAGATGGTTCAGATATTTGGGTGAATTACCGAGAATTGCACCTTAATGGTCCCAGTGTGTTTATCTACCCAGTCTGCACAGCGGTGGTTCCAGAGTTATTTGAATGGAATCGATTTTGCTTTTAAAGCAGAAAGTTCTAAGTAATTTGGTGCCAGCTCTTTGATAAATGAGAGAAAATGGATAGAGAAAACAAAGTTTTGGTATATTGGGGGCAATAACCTAAGCAGATGTCTGCAGATTTTGTGGGGCACGTTGTCTGCATAACTTGATATTACAGTGTCTGCCCATAGGACCTGGAGACTGGATGTGACAATTGAGTGCTATTGAAAGTCTGCACATTCACCGTCAGCCCTACTGGAGCCCAGTGGGTGGAGTAATGGGAAGAGAAAAAAAGGAAAATGGGGGTTCAGTGTCTTTAAGTTAATGGGTCTATTAGGAGCAGGGAGGGGACAATGCTTATCTGAACTGTGAGAGAGCCCAGCTCAGACACAAAGTCCCTTTTCTTTTCTTCCAAGAGACACCCCTGTCTTTGATGTATGCCTCAGGTGTTTTGGTTTTTTTTCCCTTTAAATTTAGTTTTATTTCTCCCTGGTGTCCCACCTCTAAAACAATGGCTGTAACACAGAGTGAAGAATACATTTACACATTTACATTGTTTAAAATAATGGGCTAGTTATTACCCTCGTTACCATCCTCATTTTGAACATGAAAATTATTTGTAGTTGTGGTTGCTCGTTTTCCTTTTGTTTTGCTTTCTTTGTTTGTCTCTTTGTAGTTTCTTAAGTTTTACTTCACTTAGATTTTGAAGCATCTGTTGTGAAGGTGTTTTGCCGGCGCAGTAACTGCTCATGAATTATTTAAGACTTTTAAATACACAGATTAAAAGCTAAGATCTGAAATACAAATTTTATTTATCTAACAGCTTTAGCATCCCTACAAGATAAATAAGCAGACAGTATAAATGTGCTTTGCACCCACACAGGGTGTGTGGGTTTTGTTTTTGTCCCAGGCAATGTAAAAGAATTGACACAGGACACTGTGTATACCAGCATTAAGTTATGTGCTGACATGTAGCACACGCCAGCTTATTTTATTATAGCAGGTGGCGCTTGTGAGGAGGTAAGACATCACTGTGAATTCCCCAGAGCAGACAGGTTGGCTACCAGAGGAGGAGGGGGGATTATATCACCCATGAAAAGATTACATCAGCCCAAGCATTACAGAACAAACAAAAAAACTACTTGTCAAAAAGTTGAATAGTTTGGCCAGCTAAAAATACAGCAACAACGCACGAATGAACTAATTAAACAAGCTGTTAAAACAGGCTAGCATGGGGTGAATTTTTTTTTTTTTTAAATCAAGCTTTTAGCTAAAAAAAATTATGGATACATTGGTAGTAATCAGTAAATGGTTAACTTTAACATAAAGTATTCCTATTGTACGTATTTATAAATATTACATATGCTGTCAATACCATATATTCTGTTTCTGTGCCACTATTTTTTGTACCATGACACAAAGACAAATTCCTCATGTGTGCAGAAACTTGGGAATACACATCAATGTGGTTCAGAGCTAAATATGACACATTTTCCCAGTGAGGGACCATGAATTATATTTCTGTTGTATAAAGTTTAAGCTGTAAACTAAAAATTGGTAATTTATGCATTTAAATAGGGAAATTCTTTGAAAAACTAAATATCATGCATGTATATGAATAAATATGCGTAGCTCACTCTATTTTAGGTCATTAAATAACTGAAAATGAAAACAGTAACAGATGGGCTGTTTAAGTCCATTTGACTGCCCTCAACTCAAACCTTGGTCGTACCCTTCCTCTGCTCAGTGTCTATGAAAGCCTGATGATGCACAGTATGTAGGAAAATGGCTAAAGCTACTCTGATTGTTGGCTTTAGGGGATAATTGTCCAAGCTAGACTTTCTACTGTATTATGACAGAGCTGCTCAGGTATTAGGATCACTACACTATCACCTTTTCACTGAGGTAGGGACAGGCAACACATTACCAAGACAGACACTGTGTCTACAAGGCAGCCATTAGGCTCAACAATAGATCCCTGCTGGGTACTCAGCAGGGGGAGCTTGTTAAATGTGTGGATCTATTCTCCCAAATTAGTCTTGAACTATTATTGCTCAGTTAGTCACCCTCTTACCGACTGTAGTCGTCTACCCAAGCTGGGACCAGTCTCCGCTCATCAGATTATAAAAGTTGACTAAGCTGTTGCTCAATGGAGGCCTTGTGCTGGTTGCAAGTGCATTGTCCTCACAGCAGACAGGGTTGATGCACAGAAATGGATGTGGTCTGTCAGAAAGCACTTTACTTTGTAATCACCGATGATCAGCCGCAGCAGGCTGGTTAGGATAGAGACTTCTTGTTTGTGAGAGAAATTCTTGGAGGCATCAGATACAGATCTAAACCTGGAGACAGACGACATCAAAACAAACATGATGATGCTGTAATGGGGTTCTGTTGTATTAACAAAACTTGACAAATGAGTGTCTTTATCTGTGCATGACAAATAAAGATGAGTCCTTAAGTCTCTTGAATGGGTTTTTGGAATGCCACTTTAGGCATATTTATGTGTTTAATATTATTATTTTGTAAAAAAAAAAAAAAAAAGTGGTATTCTTTGACATATATTCTCAGGATATTTATGGTCATATTACTAGAGAAAGAACTGAAATGGGCTAAATTCTCTAAACTGATCTGGGATATGTCATTATGTTACTGTATTGGTTAATGAAACAGAAATTTTCTTAGCTTCTTTTGCATGAAATGGATAAATGAAAGATGGGCTAATATTTTATATCTGGATCTGATGTGGGTTATTTGTAGATAAAAGCCAGGTGTGCCAGTGGAGACACTGGTTTGCTAATGAGAACTGGAAGCTCTGCAGATGACGGTCTCCAATTAGAAAGCAGGGACACATGAAAGAGGCTTGCCGTATAAGGGAGACAGCCTGACTGTCTACAAAACCTCACTTATTTATTTTTAAACAGAACTTTCAGAGATGCAAAACAACTTCATGCACAAACTCCCTTCCAAAAAACGCTGGGACGCTGTTTAATGAAAAACAGTTTGCAATGACTGGCAAATATTAGAAACTCATATTTTACTAACATTAGAACATTGAAAAATTGTGGAACAGTTCCTTAACATATAATTGATAAAGGGACTGGTGAGTATTTAATCAATCATCTAAATAAAATCAGTTTAAAATGACACAAATCTGGCGCGAGGCTGAAAATCATTGGATCACCATAATGTTGAGGTGCTGGCACAGGACAGCAAATGAAGATGAAAGACATTCTGTGATAGAAATCACTGAATGGGTTTAGGAACACTTCCAGAAATCATTGTCTGTAAACACTGTTTGCTGTGTCATCCACAAATATTGGTTAAAGTTTAGTCTTGGGAAAAAAAGAGGCCCTGTGTGGACATAATCCAGAAGTGCCAGGTCAAAGGTCATTTAAAATGGACCGAAGCGAACTGGAAAAGTGTTGAAAATTTGAAATTATTTTTGGAAAACATAGACTCCACATTCTCTACACTAAAGAGGAGACAGACCAACTTATCCCCACTCAGTTCAAAAGCCTGCATATCTGAAAGCACATCATTAATACTTAAATGCACATACAACCTTTAAAGCAACATCCAGACAACACAATTGAAACTGAAATGGCCTGAATGATCTCCAGACCTTACACTTCCTCTGAAAACATTCAGAGCATCATAAAGTGAAAAATAGGACAAAGAAGACCCGAGACTGTTGAGCAGCTAGGGTTTTATAACAAGCATAAGTGGGACAACATTCCTCTGCCAAAAAATCCAGCAGCTGCTCTCCAGACATTTACAGACTGTTGTTAAAAGAAGAGGTGATGCTACACAGTGGTAAACATAACCCTGTCACAATTTATTTGGGTGAAATCTTGCTGCCATCAAATTCAAAATTACCCTTTTTTTCCCCCCGAAACCTGAAACTTTTCTTTGATTTTTGTCTTTCTCGTGGACATTTTGTGCCCCGTGGACCTATAAAAGCAAATGAAGGAGACTGTGTGACTTAACTGAGTGGTGGAAGTTGGGGCTGGGATTCCCCCATGTTTCCCCCTCCCTGCCCCCCTAGTCGACACACCATCTGCTTGCTGCCACCCCCCTGTTGTCTGCAGTCATTACAAAACAAGTCGTTATCTCCAAAGACACGTCTCTGCATCTTTGATTGGTGGTTGATAACAGACCTACAGACTCATGGGGCTGGCTGACCTTGCTGTATATATATCATGCCATTTCAGCAGAGACAGCAGAGGCTGGTAACAAGAACCCTGGTTTAAAGCTCTCTCTGTTTAACCTTGTGTCCTCTCCTGGTTTGGCTTTCTGATCCTGATATTATGGCTGTTTTCTTCACTGTGGCTCTTATGACTATGGCTTGTCCTTTACTGGCATTTGACATGGGTCAGTCTACTCGTTGTGTTGCCATTCCCCACAAGATGCATGTCTGCAAAGATGTTGGATACTCAGAGATGCGTTTGCCGAACTTTTTGGGCCACAGCAGCCTGGAAGCCGAGGTGGTTCCACATTCGGAGGATTGGAGGCCGCTGTTGCAGACAGGCTGCCATCCTCAAGCACAAGCCTTCCTCTGCTCCCTCATTGCCCCTGTTTGTCTTGACACGTAAGCAGATTTTCTGTGTTGAGGTTTTCTTTCTTTCTTTTTATTCTTTCCTTCAATAATCATGACTGCTGTAATCTCATTTGTTCACTGTCTAACATCTTGTTGCTGTTTGTTCAGTTTCATCCAGCCCTGCCGTAGTCTGTGTGTGGCAGTTAGGGAAAGCTGTGCCCCAGTGCTTGCCTGCCAAGGACACCCATGGCCTGATGTTCTTGATTGTGACCGTTTCCCTGCTGAGGAAGACATGTGTCTTTCTCACCATGGAAAATCTGGCATCTTTTCTAAAGGTAAAGACTACAGGTTTATTATTAAGGGTTATAATGTTGAATTCTAATGGAATAATAGAAAGCCAGTTCCCTGCTCTTTCAGGCTGTTTTATGAGTACCACATATGCTCAATGGTTATTTTAAATAATGTTTGATTTTTATTGCAGGTTTGCCTAAATCTACCTGTCAGAACTGTCCTTATGTGGAAGAGGCTCCCGAATCAAAAACAATCTTGGATTCTTTCTGCAGCCATGATTTTGGTACGTTCAAACAATCTCTCAAAAAGCTGCGTTCTAGTCACGTGTGCTTGTTTTTGTCACAACTTCCGATTTCCCTGGTGTTTATTATTATTATTTTCCCCTACAGCTGTTACTGCCAAACTCCACCGTCTTCGCCTACCCACAGGAGAGCAAGAATTTGAAATTGAGGGGCGGGTCGAATTTATCCGTCAGGGTCCTCTGTTGCCCTATGACACCCAGCATCTGCTCCAGCAGTGGCTCCTTATCAACGTTAGATGTGCCCGTGCCCTTGTGCGTCCCGGGAGGTCACAGCTTTATGTGCTGACTGGTTCTGTGCAGCACGATGGGACCCTTTCTCTGACGCGTGTCTTCCCTTGGCACAGAAAAGATGCAAACATTGCAGTGGCAATTCGAAAATGGAAGCACCACAGATGTTGAAGGGACATGGACCAAAAGAGGAGCTTAAAATCTGTGTTTTGAGGCACAGATGGAGCTCAGTGGCACTGGGTTTTAAGAAGCATTTGTAAAAGAGGGTAAATTGTTATAAGAACAGACTCTGACTCAAGCAATTTGCTCATCTGAGCAGGTCGCCGTCTCATTTCATCATTGTTAGTGCTTTTGTTAGCACACTGCATTAAGACGCACTAAAACCTGTACATAATATTATACATATAAATTTATAGTAGATTATATTTTCTGTTAAAAGCTGTATTTATGATGTTCCACATGTTGTTTGGAATAAATGACAATAAAATAGTCATCCTGTGAAACCACGTATTTGTGAGGCTTCTTTCCATCATGCTTATTCTTATAAGACTTGCATTAGCTTTGTATGTTTATCTCTTTGATACAACTGTTATTTAGTTATTGCTCTTTACTGAACAAGAGAAAACTAATGAAAAGCCCTCATCAGTTATCACTTGTGTCACCACAAGGTGGCACACTAATGCCACTTGTTTTGAAACATTGCATAATACCATGTAAAACTTTCACCTAGCATGTAGTAATAGTTACAAATTGGATTGCCTATAAATAGTTCTGCATAAGATACCAAACTGTTTTAAATGTCTTGATCACTATGTTCACAGCGTGAAGCCCATTCTGTGTAATGCTAACGAGAAGATTAGTCACTCCCTTTACATTTGAATAGTCTTGTTTTCACAGCTCAGCCAAACAGACATAGTTGTTGAACAATGGGTGTGTTTGGTACTATTTTAAAATCTGCTTTCGGTTTTATGGTCTTGGAGTTTAAAATTAATTCTAATTATTCGACTCTTTTAGTGAAAGCTAATTTGGCCTCGGGTATAGCAACAGCTTTCCATAGAATATAATACACAATGTGTCACATGTGTAACATAATGTGATGAGCAGGATACTTTGATAATGGTCATTTATTAAAAATCATTCATTAGAACTCTAGAAAATAGTATTAATAGAATAGGAGACAAAATAAAATCTTGTATTTATCCCTAATAATAATGTTGATTTCTTTATTTGAAAAGTTGTCCGAGTAAGTCTATTGTCTGTAATACCTTTTCCCACCTGGATACATTGGCTCAATTTTTAAATAGGCAAATTTTATGACATGAAAATAGTATTTGTATCAACTACAAACACATTTCTTTGATCGGGAATTTAAGAATGAAAGAAATGTTTTAAAGATTTTTTCTTTCTTTCTAATTGTTCATACTTAAACTGATATGCCTGAATTTTCAACGTTTGCCAGCGTGCTGGTACCGATAGACTTGCTGGATTTCATGTTCCTTTCCTTTGAGATCTCTCTATTTCATAGAGTCACACAACAGTCTTCAAGAATGCACGGCATCTCACAGACCTGCATGCTAAATTTGTGGGGGTTTTTTCATGCTTAACAACGATCATCAATCACTACCCATTAGCCTTTATCTGTCATTCATTTATCATCATCAAGCAAACTCATTTCAGTAGCCATTTAAAAAAAACAACCCAAAACTACTATAATTGTGTAGTTCGTTTCCCCGTATTCACAAAACAAAAGTAATATTTCTTTCACAAGGTAACCAAACCACACATGACCAAGAGAATACTCAAAGACTGAAAGTGAGTTCATGATATTGTTAATGATAAAGATATATGGTTACGATTTTGCATACCGATAAGTAATGTCACTCAATCCTAATAGCAAGACATTTATTTTTTTTTTGTATGGTGACTGGAATGAAGTTCTATAGCAACAAGTTATTTAAGCTTTTCTTTCACATGCAACAACAACAACTGACAGGGTCGATTTTGACGCTATCCGTGGGTCTGGAATGAGCCCCTGTCACAACTACTGGAGCATGTAATGGGATCAGAATCAGGATCAACCAGTACAGCTTCAACAAGGGTCTCGAGCTCACTAATACAGCGCAGGAGCTAAAAGATGATTTATCTGATCATATCTAAGATGTTTAACACATAACCTCCTTCAGGAGGAAAAACCAAACATTTTAAAGATTCACATTGCAGTTAAAAATGTTTCACTTTGTGTTCACTGCAAATCTCAGATGATTTTTAATGTTTGCAGGAATGAAGTATAAAATAGAATTATGGCAAATTATGGAAAATATATAATTTAAGTCTTCTTAATACTCAGAAGGAGTTTACTTTCAGTCCATATAGAAATGCATCATCTCCATGCATTCCTGTTATTCTTTTCAGCATAGATAAAGTTGTTCTTTAGACTTTTTCCTATAAACACGGAGGATTCAACCATCATAACCTGTTATACTGCTTCTGCAGAGACTCCGGTAAAGTCAAAAATCCTCCTTGCAGTCTGAAATGCACTCAGCTGGAATTGACTGTGATCGTGATAGCACGTGATTTATAAACAATTTTGTTTTTAAAAAAAAACCAATTCATTATTTTTTTGATACCATTTTCATAATTATGCTCTTCTATTAACAAGATTATATTAAAGAGCAATGAAGAGTATGTATTAGGGTGATCACTCAGCACAAACAATGTCTAAAACAGGAGTTATTGAAATGCTTTATTTACAGTTGGAAAAAAATATTTACAAAATATAGCAAACATGAGTTCCAACAGATCTGGATTACAAACAAAGCATAAGTGTAGAACTTATGAAAATATGAAAATAAAACAGCCTTAATATGGAAATGCAGTAAATGAATTGAATCAGTCAGGCCTTTATTGGACTACAATTATAGCCCCTCCTGGAAATACTTGTCAGTGTAATAGCCATGAAACTGCTTACTGAAGCCAGGGCACTGCAATGTGATTGACCAAGCAGCTAAACCAAATTACATTTATCATGCCAAGAAACGTGCCATACACTGAAAGAAATATTAATATTGTTGTGTTCACAATGTTTTTCATCCATATATTTCTAGAACCCTCAGAGTACTGTAGTCTTTTTTTTTTTTTAGATGTAAAGTTTCCCCTCCATACATTATGACCTCTCATGTGTCCTTGGCACTCTTTTGCTTTGATGATCGCTCTGTTTTTGCATTAGTATAATTCTGTGGTTCTTCTTCTTCCCGAGCAAGCCCTCGGGCCATGAGCTCATCCATCGGGGAACGAATGTTATGAACCTCCTTCTCTTTACAGTTTCGCCACTTCATGCGCCGGTTCTGGAACCAAATCTTCACCTAAAGCAGTGCGACAGTGTAAAAGGTTTAGTTCAGTTTGTGTAGTCCTTCATTATAGTTATGTTAGCTTCACATTTTAAATTGTAAATGCAGTTTAGAGAATTCAGGTTTGATCTTCAAGGTGAGCCGTTCCAGCTCTCACTTTCCCCTATACCTTTTTGTAAGGCAGGATAACATATTCGAAACATTAGCTCATTTGAATTTGATTACCTGTGACTCCTTAAGGCTGAGATTAGCTGCAAGTTTGTTCCTGTCTGTCTTACTAATGTACTTCTGTCTTCGAAAGGTCCTCTCCAGCTCCTTCCTTTGTTCTTCAGAGAACACAGCTCTCCTAAGGATCCCTCTACGTGAGTTTGGACTTGCATTAGCAGACCACATTTGAATGTTTGCTCCCTCTGAAAAGTTAATTAGAGGAACAATAACATGTCAGTTTATTGACATCAGTTTCAAGTACTAGATAGACATATTCAATGGGCCGTTTATTAGCACAATAAAAAATCAATAGTGGGTGGTTCATCTCTGCAAGGGTAGGTTGTAACACGTACTGTATCAGCAAAAAGTGTAGATTCATGAAAAAAACATCTTGGCGAAGGTAAGTAGCAGACAGTGGAACACCAAGGTAGTGTCTTATAAACTAAAACAGGGTATTCAAGCTTTAGATAAAATTGGATCTTCTCCACACATAATATAATATATCCACTTACTGTTTCACATTTCCTTCTTTTTCAAACCCAGTTGTCTTTGTCACACTTACTTTATCACACATTCTTGAATCCTCTTTCTATTTGTCCAATTTAACAAACTGGGGGTGACTAAATGAGAATAGAAAACCATTTCAACCTGGAAAAAAGGGGATTTGGTGACCTGTGAGGGCCAATACCACGCTGCTTCACTCACAGGTGCACGCACAACAAAAGTCAAGTGAAACAATTTATCTGATCTATTCAACATTGCCTTTTTAATCTGTACGACAAATCTGCACACAGACCACCTCTAGAGAGCACAAAACTGGTTTGGACATGCTTTTCACTTCTCTATTGGCATTCAATAGCTTTTACTTAAATAGCTGATTACCAGGTCATTCCTGGGCAACGTGTG